>JAPYXV010002974.1:0-12669 GCA_028533065.1 Trachops cirrhosus
GCTCTAACACTTGTTTGTTGATTTGTTTAGGATGGCCATTCTCACCAGTGTGAAGTGGTATCTCATTGTGGTTTTAATTTTCATCTCTCTGATGGCTAGTGATGCTGAGCATCCATTCATGTGTCTCTGGGCTCTCTGTGTGTCCTCCTTGGAGAAGTGTCTGTTTAGGTCCTTTTCCCATTTTTTAATTGGCTTATTTGTCTTCCTGGTGTTGAGTCATGTGAGTTCTTCATATATTTTGGAGATCAAACCTTTGTCTGACGTATCATTGGTAAATATGTTCTACCATGCAGTCAGTTGGCTTTTCATTTTGGTGATGCTTTCTTTAGCTGTACAGAAAGATTTTAGTTTGATGTAGTCCCATTTGTTTATTCTTACCTTTATTTCCCTTGCCCTAGGGGATATGTTGACAAAAATATTACTCTCTATATCTGAAATTATATTGCCTCTGTTTTCCTCTAGGATTTTTATGGTGTAATGACTTATATTGGAGTTTTTATCCCTCTGGAGTTTATTTCGGTATAGGTATAAGTTGGTGGTTGAGTTTTCTTTTTTTTGCATGCAGCTGTCCAGATTTCCCAACTCCATTTATAGATGAGGCTGTTTTTACTACATTATCTGCTTCTGCCCCCTTTGTCAAATATTAGTTGACCATAGAAACATAGGTTTATTTCTGGACTCTCTATTCTGTTCCCTTGATCTATGTGTGTGTTGTTATGCCGGCGCCATACTGTTTTGATTACAGTGGCCTTGTAGTATAGTTTGATATCAGGTATTTTGATCCTTCCTACTTGTTCCTCTGTCTCAAGATCGCTGAGACTCTTTGTGGTCGTTTTTGGTTCCATATAAGTTTTTGAAATATTTGTTCTAGATCTGTGAAATATGCCATTGGTATTTTGATAGGGATTGTGTTGAATCTATAGATTGCTTTGGATAGTATGGACATTTTGACGTTAATGGTTCCAATCCATGAAAATGGTTTGTGCTTCTATTTATGCATGTCTTTCTTAATTTCTTTAGTGTTGTCTAGTTTTCTGAGTACAGGTCTTTTACATCCTTGGTTAAGTTTATTCCTAAGTACTTTATTGTTATTGTTGCTATAGCAAATGGGATTTTTTTCCTGACTTCTGTTTCTGATATTTAATTGTTGGTGTACAGAAATACTTTTGATTTCTGCATATTGACTTTGTATCCTGCTATATTGCCAAATTCTCTTATTTGGTTGAAGTAGTTTTTTGATAGAGACTGCAGGGTGTTTTGTGTACACTAACATGTCATGTGTAACCAATGACAGTTTTACTTCCTCCTTTCCAATTTGGATGCTTTTATTTCTTTATCTTGTCTGATTGCTATTGCTAGAACTTCCAATACTATGTTGAATAACAGTGGTGAAGGAGGACACCCTTGCCTTGTTACTGATCTTAAGGAGAAAGCTTTTAGTTTTTGCCTACAGAGTATAATGTTGGCTGTAGGTTTCCCTTATATGGCCTTGCTCCCTCTTTTCACATTCTGGTGAGTGTTTTTATCATAAATGGGTGCTGTACTTTATCAAATGCTTTTTCAGCTTCTATTGATATGATCATGTGATTTTTGTTTTTCCTTTTGTAGTATGGTGTATTATGTGTATTTATTTGTGAATGTTTTATCATCCTTTCATCCTTGGGGTGAATCCCAGTTGATCTTGGTATATTTGGTCCTTTTAATGTTGCTGGACCCCGATTGCCAATATTTTGTTTAGTATTTTAGCATCTGTGTTCATCAGAGATACTGGCCTGTAGTTTCCATTTTTTTTGTTGTGTTTTTATCTGGTTTTCAAATTTATAAACGTAATCTCCTAAAAAGGGTTTGGGAGTCTTGCCTCTTCTTGATTTTTTGGAATAGGTTTAGAAGCTTAGTAGTTATTTCTTTTTTTAATGTTTGGTAAAATTCTCATGTGAAGCCTTCCCATCCAGGGCTTTTGTGTGATGGGAGTTTTTTGATTACTGCTTCAATTTCACTTGTTCTCTGTCTATTCAGACTTTCTGCTTCTTCTCAATTTAGTTTTGGAAGATCGTATTTTTCTAGAAATTTGTCCATTTTGCCCAGGTTGTCCAATTTCTTGGCATATAGTAGTTTATAGTAATTTCTTACTGTCATTTGTATTTTCATGGTGTCAATTGTTACTTCTCCTCTTTCATTTTTTATTTTATTTATTTGAGTTCTCTCTTTTTCTTGATGCCTCTGGTTAAAGACTTGCCAATTTTGTTTATCTTTTCAAAGATAAGATTCATTGCTCCTGGATTTATTGATCCTTTGAATTTTTTTCTTTTAAGTTTATGTTTATTTAATTCTTCTCTGATCTTGATTATTTCGTTCCTTCCGCTCACTTTGGGCTTTGTTGTTGTTCCTCTTTTCTATTAGATATGGTGTTAGGCTTTTTATTTGAAAATTTTATATCTTTTTTAGATGGGCCATATTGCTGTGAACTTACCTGTTAAGACTGCCTATACTATGTTGCATAGATTTTGGGCTCTTTCTAGAAACAGCCCAAAGGTTTCTAGAAACTTTCTGATTTCTTCCTTGTTCTCTTTGTTAACCCATTCATTATTTAATAGCATGTTATTCCATTTCCATGTATTTGAAAGTTTGAGTTTTTTCCTTGAGGTTGGTTTCTAGTTCCAAGCCATGAAATGATTGATAGGATTTCAGTTTTCTTGAATTTGTTGAAACTTGTTTTGTGTCCTACCATGTTGGTTTATCTTAAAAAATGTTCTGTGTGCATTTGAAAAGAATTTATACTTTTTTACTGCTTTGGTGTGAAATGTTCTGTATATATCAGTTACTTCGATTGATCTATAGTGTTGTTCAATGTCACAATATCCTTATGGATTCTTTGCTTGGAAGATCTACCCACTCTTGACAATGAGGTATTAAAGTACCCTACATTGAGTGTATTGCTGTTGTATTTTTCTTGAAATCCTCCAAGATTTTCCTTATATATTTTGGTGCTCCTATATTGGATGTATGTATGTTTACAAGGGTTATATCTTCTTGATGAACTACTCCCTTAAGTATTATATAGTGACCTTCTTTGTCTTTCTTTATAGCATTAGTTTTGTGGTCTGTTTTGTTTGATGTAAGTATTACTACTCCAGCTTTCCTTTTTTTTTTTTTTTTCTGTTTGCTTGGAATATTTTTTTCCCATTTCTTCAGTTTCAATCTGTGTAGATCTTTTGTTCTGTTGTGGTTCTCTTGTGAACAACATATATATGGATCCTGTATACTTGTCCATTTAGCTAATCTATGTCTTTTGATCAGAACATTTAATCCATTTACTTTTAAGATTATTGATAGGTATTAATTCATTGCCATTGCTTCCCTTTGTACCTGTGTTCCCCTCTCTCTCAGTCTTTTTCTGCATCTTCTTAAAGTATTCCCTTTATCATGTCTTGCAGTGCTGGTTTGGTGGAGTTGTATTCTTTTAGTATTTTATTGGCTGAGAGACTCCTTATGTCACCTTTATTTTACTGTATTTTTTGGACTATAAGATGTACTCCCCCCCCTTTGGGAGGAGTAATGGTTGTTAATGCTGCTGTTGAGTTCTGTTTACATTTACATTGGTGAAATATGTTATTTATGTTATTCAATATTTTACCACATTTTTGGCTTCAATTTTTTTTTCATATTTTCCTCCTCTAAAACCTAGGTGTGTTGTATGGTCCAAAAAATACAGTAATTGAGAGCCTTGCCAGGTAGCGTAGTCTTGGTTTTTGGCCTTACTTGGAATATGTTCTGCCATCCCTTCTAGCTTGTGGTGGTATTTTTGTTGAGAAATCAACTGATAGCCTTATCAGAGCTCCGTTGTTTGTTGCTAGCTGTTTCTCCCTTGCTGCCTTTAAGATTCTTTGTCTTAAATTTTGCCATTTTAATTATGATGTATCTTTGAGTGAGTCTTTTTGGGTTGATCTTGATTGGAATCCTCTGTGCTTCCTGGACTTGTGGGACTTTTTCCCTCATCAAGTTAGGGAAGTTTTCTGTCATTACTTTTTCAAACAGGTCTTCTATCCCTTGATCCTCTTCTTCTCCTTCTCATATCCCTGTGATATGAATATTGATGTTTCATATTGTCCTGCATCTCCCTTAAACTCTCTTCATTTTTTTTGGAGTCCTTTTTTTGTTTTGTTGCTCTGTCTGGGAGTTTTTTCTACCATGTCCTCCAGCTCGTTGATTCAGTCCTGTGCTTCATCTATCCTGTTTTCAATTCCTTCTAGTGTATTTGTATTCTCCATTTCAGATATTGTATTCTTCATTTCCTCCTGGCTCTTATTGATAGTTTCAGTGTCCTTTTTCATGCTGATGTAGTTACCAGTCAGTTTGCTAGTAGCTTCCATAGGTTTCCTTGTTCTCACAGCTCCTTGAGTATCCTTATAATCATTACTTTGAATTCAATGTCTGATAGGTTTCTTGCCTCTATTTCATTTAGCACTCTTTATTGGGAAGCCTCCTTTCCTTTTGAGTGGGACTTTTTTTGTCTCCACATTTTGGGTGATTCCTCTTGTTTGTTTCTGCATATTAGGTTCATCTGCTTTGACTCCCTGTCTTCAGGAGGTGACATTCAGTGGTAGGAGACCTGTGGGACTCAGTAGTGCAATCTCCTTGATTTCCTGAGCTGGATGTTCTTGGGATGCCCTTTATGTCGTTTATGTGGGCTCTCTGGTTGAAATTGGGTTTTGGTTGTTGTTTTGTCATTCTGTGGTGGGCCCTTCCCTCCAACTATCTGAGATTCACATTGCCCACCACATATTGTATGCTGTTGTACATGTGCTGGCAGAACAAAACAAAACAACCAGATAATGAACCCCCCCACACACACACACACAATAATTACTGCCACCAAAAACCACACTATCAACAGCAAATGAGCAAATATTAATAAATAAAGGTGTTAAGAGATTAGGACTGTTATAATAAAGGAAAAATGAATATGAGTGATTAACTAAAAGAAAAATGATTTTGCGAGGGGAGAGGGAGGAGAAGTAATATGACTCAGGAATAAAAACAAGGTAAAGAAAGAAAGAAAATAGAATTTATATTGTAATTTAAAAAAGGTGGGGAAGAAGGCGGAATGGAATAAGAGTATAGTCTGAGGTTTATAAACAAATTTGAAATAATAATGAAAAAAACAGAAACCATATTGGAGAAAAAGGTCCACTAAGGGAGTATCAACAACAAATGAACAAAGATTAATACTGGTGGAATAGGAACAAGGAAGGAAAAAAGAAAGATGAAAAAAGCTTATGAGATGTTTAGAAGAAAAAGTGATTTTTAGAGGATAGAGATAGAGGAATACTAAGAGTGAGGAATGAAAACCAAGCTAAGACAGGGAAAAAGTAAAATTTAAAACAAAAAAAAGAATGTCAGGAGGAAAGCAAAATGGAGTAGGAGAGGGGAACAGTGAAATTTGAAATTTGAAATACAAAAATGACGCAGACATTGCCTGCAGTGTTTGCGGTGTCGTGGATGAGACATGAGTCCTGTAGAGGAAAAGGGACGGCACGGCTACCCTCTTGAGGGTGCCTCCGAGTGGCCTGGCCACTCTCTCCGAGGAGAGCGCCCCGATCCTCTCCTTTACAGGGTTTTTATTGACTTTTTTTTTGCGCAGGAATACAGGTAAAGTTTGTTGATTATAGTCTGGCTGGGAAGAGCAAACAAGTAGATAACTTTGAAAGAGCTAAAGGAGCCCAGGCTGAGTTTTGGGGCTGCTATCACCTAAAAACTGTAGAGCTTAAGGGGATAAATTCATTTCCTGCCTGGGCCTTCATAAACTAATTAAGAGCATCCTCAGCAAAGCAGGTTTCACAGGATTTTACATATCCTTTTTGCTTCAGGCCTGATTGCCCTGGGAATCCCGCAGTTTTTCCAGCATAGGGCTGCTCCGCCCCTTGTCATTGTTGCAGGCTTGAGTCATGCCAGGGGAGACAAGGCAGCGGAGACGTTTGGATTTCTCACATCCAGAGCAAGGACTCAGGCTTTATCAAAGCTGAGGAGGCAGGGGTAATGTCAATCACTCCTTCACTTCCACAGCCCCCTGAGTCTCTTCCCTAATGGCTTATTCCCACATGATCGTGTCTGTCTTAGGTTCATTCTCTTTAGAGAATTGTTACCCATCATTGACTATCTGATCAAGCCAAAGGGAGCCACAGAGCAGGCAGTGTCCATGTTCAAGGAAATAAGTTTTGTCTCCTTAGGCCTCCTGGTTTTCGTAGGTTTCTCACTCAGCCTTAGCCACGGGGGGTTATAGCTCCTGAAACCAACCAGGCAGGGCGGTTTCCAACACAAAAATAGTGAAGATCTTGGAATAAATTTGAAGACATGCAGTAATAATCATCATGTCAACAACCAATTAACAAAGATTGATAAAAGTTAAGAGAGATTAAGGATATTTTAAGAATGAGGAAAAGAATGTGAGATGACTAATGATGAGAAAAGTGGTTTTGAGAGGTTGGAGGGTGGTAAATAGTAAGAGTGTGGAATAGAAATAAGTTGTAGCAAAAGAAAAAATATTTAAAACAAAAATAAGAGGAAGGAAGAAGGTAAACTGGAGTAAGAAGGGAGGAGCAAAATATGAGATTTGAAATAAACTAAAATAAAAATCCTAGTGAAATAATAGGTACAAACTTGAAGGAAAAGAAATGAATGTTAAAAAGCTATACAGGAGAGAATAATGCAAATAATGAAGAAAACAGTGGTGGAATTCATATAAACAGAATCCATTGTTTACCACTGTCTTCTCTTTCTGGATCCACCCCTTATAATGTCAGATGGTGTCCTAGTCTAGCTGTAGGCAGCCTTTTCAAGACAACAAATGATCCACAGTCTGTGGCTCTCTCCTTTCAGGTCTGGCTGGTGCTTTTCATCGGCCCAGGGCCCAGGAGTAGTTCATTTAATGACCTGAGAGGACTGCCCAAACCTTCTCCACCTGACTCCAGAGGTTGCCTCTGGTGCAATTGGAAGGATGGGAACCCAGGGTCACCCTTGGTGGGGCACTGTTCGGTCTTCAGGGAAGATGGTGGGAGTGTTTCCCTGCCCCTTTGCTGCTGTGTGTGTTGGTCTGTCCCATAATCTTTCCAGTAATATATGGTTTCTGGCAAATAAGCTGTCTATTTCCTATGAGGGGCTAATCTGTGTAAAAGGGGCAATTTTTTCCTGCTTGGTGCAGACAGCAGCTGTGTCTAGGTGCTGAGGCTGGGCGTGGCCTTGTACACCCCTTGTTGTACCTGTGTCTAATTTCTCTGCTCTGCTGGTTTCAGTGTATCAGGGCCTGAGGAACAGTGTAGCTCGTAGTGTCTGGAAGAAAGGGCCTGCCTGCCCTTTCAGAGCTTTACCTTCTTTTCCTTTTGGACATATTCCCAGAAGAGGGCTCCTGAGCCTGGCTTCACTGGTTTGTAGAGCCTGAAGGTGAGGGTTGTGCATGCCTGCTTGGCTCTTGAATCTCAGGTGTTCAGCTCCTGGACATCTAGCCCTTAGCCTGCCGGTCTTGTAGGAGACTCCACCGAGCTGTCCACTCTGCACAGTCGCCTGCTCACCAGCTCTGCTGGGTCGAGTACCACAGTCCCTTCAGGGTAACTCTATCACTCTTGAGTTCTTTGTTGGGAGAGCTGCTGCTCATGAAGCACACACACGTGAGTAACAGGGTCCCTCCTGTTCTGGAATCTCCCCTCAGCTCCTGTTAAAAGAGTTTCTCTGTGACGCCCCTGCCCCGCAGCACTGAGCCCTTGGAGGGCCTGTTCTCCACGTGCTTCCCCTCCCCAAAAAGCACAAGGCCTTTCAGGGTTTGCCACAGTCTGTCAGAGCCTCTGACAGTTTTAGATAAAGTCTCTCTCTGTATCTCTCTCGGATGGTGCTGAGAAAAGTCCCACAGCTATACTGTAACATGGGGTGGGGGCAGGGTGTTCTTGCTGCTCCCTCCAGTGTTTCTCAACCTTATCCCACCACGCAGTTTCTACAGTCAGCATTACCCCAGCTATCTTTCTCCTCCTCCAGTGCTCGCAGTTCATGAGCTGATCCACAGCCTGCTGGGTCAGATTCTGTCCTGTTTGTGGTTCCCATGGCACCCAGAGTTAGGGAGGCAACAACCCCTTCCCCAGTAAGAACCGCAGTCCCTGGATCCTGGTTGGTGGCGACCACTGAGTGTGTGGCTCTGCCGGGGCAGAGGACACAGAGTCAAGTCTGGGCACCAAGGTCTGGGCACTCCAGGGACTTGTTCCCAAGGATATTTTAAATTCCTCAAAATGGCTCCCACCCCAAATCTGTGCAGCCAGAAGTGCTGGGTTGGGGAGTGGCTACAGCTACTCTGCTAGGAGAGCCCAGGCTGCCTGCTCTGAAGTGCCTTGCAGGTGGGCAGACTCTTGCTCACTCTTTCACATGCCTCACATACTTGTCCCCATAACACTCACACATGCTCCCAGTCACTCTCAGCTGGATTTTCGAGTTAATTGCTCTGTGGTTCAGCTGCAAGACTGTTCCAGGTCTGGGACCAAGTGGACAGAGCTTCCAGCTACTCTGCAGCCATCTTGGATCTCTCTGCCTAGCGTAATTTTTGACTACCAAGTGTATCTGCAAGATATTGAGCATTCCTCAACTAGCCATTCTTCTCAAATGAGTACTTTTCAGCAGTCCAATATCAGGAACAGCTTACTGTTATTCTTTACCACTATAATTTACATTTATTTTTAGACTGTTCACCTCCTCTTTAGGTACAAGTTCACCAGAATGTTTTCTTTCCCCCCACAAAAATTCAGAAACCTTTTTTCTGATGAAGAGCCCATTTAAATTTGGGTTTGAACACTGAGAGAAAACAGTTGGGTTCCCTAAATGGGTAATATGGACACACACACATACCCAGGGTAGAATTTGTTTTAAGAACTAAATAGTTTTTATATAGCAAGGTCTTCCTGCCCTTAGCAGTAGAGCAGTACAAAGTCTACATTGAGCATAGCTGCTGGGGGAAAACCTGTTTTTCCTCTCTGGCCAGTAAATACTATTCTGTTTCTATGAGAAAATACTGATATCAGCTCTTGGAAAAATCCAAATACTTGTGTTAGAGTAGGGCTGGGCAGAGATTAAATGACTGAACTGTAGTTCTAAGTTGCCTCTCAGTCATGCTATGCTTAAAAAAAATCTGTAAGTTTCAGCCCTGGCTAGAGTGGCTCAGTGGATTGAGCTCCAGCCTGCAAACCAAAGGGTCCCAGGTTCAATTCCCAGTTAGGGCACATATCTGGGTTGTAGGCCAGGTTCCCTGGTGCAAGGCATGGAAGAGGCAACCACACATTGATGTTTCTCTCTGTTTCTCCCTCCCTTCTCCTCTGTTTAAAAATAAATAAAATCTTAAAAAAAAAAAAAAAACCTACCAGTTTCAGACATTAGTATCTAGTGACTAGGTTAGAAAGAACAATTTAACAGCCCCCTCCTTCCATTTTTTGCTAGTTTATCCTCATTTTATTTATTTATTTTTCCTGAATAAAACCTAAACTCAAGATAATGTGGAATTCATGCTTGGTGAGCACAGGCTGTATCAGCATTATAAACTTTGTGTAGTGTTCTCCACATATTAGGTGCACCCTAAGTAGTTGGTGTTTGGGACCAAATGCATTGTTAACTATAAATATAGACTGAGTTTGACTTTCTTAGAATTCACATCTATGGAATATAAAGGTTTATTTATTCATCAGAGTGCTCCATCACAATGTACTGAAAAAGGGTACCTAGCCTAAATATTTATAAAAGAGAATTGCTTAAATTAATTAAGTAGCCCTGTCACAAAGCACTTTGCAGCTATCAAGAATTATTTAGAGCTCTCTTTTTCATATCTTTATCTTATTTGTAAGTTCAATATATACATAAAAGCTAAGCACCTCTGGTATATGAGAAGGCTAGAGCTCCCACCTATTCACTTTTGCTCCTTGAGGTACTTCTTTTGAACCCCAACAATTCTATGAAGCACAGTTAAAAATTAGTGCTGTAGTGAAATATTTAATGATGTAAAATTGTGTTGATGTTTTATAAACTAAAGTTATAAAACAATATGTCCAGGCCTGGCTGGTGTAGCTCAGTGGATTGAGTGCAGGCTGCGAACCAAAGGATCGCTGGTTTGATTTCCATTCAGGGCACATGCCTAAGTTGCAGGCCACATCCCCATTGGGAGCCACGTGAGAGGCAACCACACATTGATGTTTCTCTTCCTCTGTTTCTCCCTCCCCTCCCTTCTCTCTAAAAATAAATAAAATCTTAAAAAAAAAAAACAATATGTCCTGTTTGCTTCAATTTTTATTAAAAAGTTTATATACTATGTTTCTACTTTATACAAATACAAAAATCTGTATCTTAAAAGATGGAGGAAATCATAAAAATGCTAGTTATTGAAAATATGGCTGACTTTTATATATATATTTTTAATTTTGTGCATGTATTTCTTTGGGAATAAAGTAAAGACATTTCTTAGTATTAAAAAGTAGAGAACCATTGCTTTATATAAAACTTTATATTTTGGGAAAGATAATCTTACTCCTCAATCCTTTGACAGAGGAATTGTTTTGAAAATATAAAAATGTCAGTAAGAGATTTATTTAGACGTTAGTACTGTCAAAAACTTTATGCATTAACTATGTTAGGATAAGTCACCTTTTTAGCATCTAAAGAGAAAATAGAACTGCATGTCAGTGAAATTAAAGTGAACTGAACTCTGTAAAGTAGTGATTCCCATTCCAAATTCAGTGCTATGGTGAACCATTGTTACTTATAAGAGTATAACCCAGTTTGAATTCATTGGTTTTGGGTCAAGAAAAACTCTTGTAAAGAAAGTTAAGAAGACATGCATATAACTAGTTTACCACCTTTCCCCCAAGAAATCAGAGGTCTTTTTTCTTTGTGGTGGTTTGGAAGTTTGGGATATTCAGATTTGGTTTCATAAGTGGATCTCTGGGAGGAATTATTAATATTTGATGCCAGAACCAAAGCATTTGTGAAGAGATATCTTTCTACTTTTCAACCAAAAAATTTCATTACAGTGTTCATTATATACATATCCCATAAAAAGTATTTGTACTAAAAAAATTTTTTTGCAATGTTTTTTAAATTTTAATTTTCAACTACTATTGACATACAGTATTATATTAGTTTTAGGTGACTAACATGGTGATTAGACATTTATATACCTTACAGAGTACTTACCCAAGTAAGTCTAGTATCCATCTGCCAATATACATAAAGCACTTTACTACTGGTGACTTTTTTTTAAAATAAATTTTGTTTATTCATTTATTCAACAATTATTTTAATTTTTTATTTTTTTAATATTTTATTTTTTTATTTTTAGAGAGAAGGGAGGGGAGGGAGAAACAGAGGAAGATAAACATCAATGTGTGGTTGCCTCTCATGCACCCCATATGGGGGCCTGGCCTGCAACCCAGGCATATGCTCTGACTGGGAATCAAACTGGCAACCCTTTGGTTTGCAGGCCTATGCTCAATCCACTGAGCTGCACCAGCCAGGGCTGGTGACTATTTCTATAACTGATACTTTGTATGTCTTAATTTCTTTAACCTTTTCACCCATTTCCCCAACCACCTCTCCCATCTGGTGATGATCTGTTTGTTCTCTCTGTGAATTTGTTTGTTTTGTTTATTTTGATTTTCTTAGCTGGAGCAGAGGGAACAAGTGAAATAGCCAGGAAGGCCCTTGACATGGTTAGCTATGTATATGTGCAACTACACATATATATTAACATAAATATATGCTTGTATACCAGTACATTAAAGTGGAATTTAGTAATTAGAGAAAAAGTATTGTGATTAAAAAAATTATTTCCCTCTTTCTCTATTGCTCACCCCTACCCAGCCAGCCCCACTCCCACAGTCAGTGCCCTCGCCCATTGTCCATGCCCATGAGTCCTCTATTCATGTTCCTTTGCTTGCCCTGCCCCCTTATTTTCCCAGTTATCCCCTCTCCCCTCCCTTTTGCTCATTGTCCGTTTGTTCTTTATTTCTAAGTCTCTGTTCCTGTTTTGCTCATTTGTTTTCTTGATTAGGTTCCACTTACAGGTGAGATCACAAAATATTTGTCTTTCACTGCCTGGTTTATTTCACTTAACATTAATACTCTCTAGTTCCATCCATGCTATTGGGAAGGGTACGAGTTCCTTCTTCCTTTCTGCTGTGTAGTATTCCATTGTGTAAATGTACCATAGTTTTTTGATCTACCCATTTACTGATGGGCACTTAGGCTGTTTCCAGCTCTTGGCTGCTGTAAATAACGCTGCTATGAACATTGGGGTGCAGAGGTTCTTTTGAATTGGTAATTTAAGATTCTTAGGGTATAATCCCAGCAGTGGGATGGCTGGATCAAAAGGCAGTTCCATTTTTATTTTTCTGAGAAAATTCCATACTGTTTTCCACAGTGGCTTCACCAGTCTGCATTCCCACCAGCAGTGCACTAGGGTTCCCTTTTCTCCACATCCGCTCTAACACTTGTTTGTTGATTTGTTTAGGATGGCCATTCTCACCAGTGTGAAGTGGTATCTCATTGTGGTTTTAATTTTCATCTCTCTGATGGCTAGTGATGCTGAGCATCCATTCATGTGTCTCTGGGCTCTCTGTGTGTCCTCCTTGGAGAAGTGTCTGTTTAGGTCCTTTT
>JAPYXV010002975.1:0-12669 GCA_028533065.1 Trachops cirrhosus
GTTGTCCGACTTCCATACACTTCAATTTTCTGTCAGTTCTGGTTGTTATTTTGTTTCTATATCGTTGTTGTCCCTATCTTGGTTGTGTGAGGAGGCACAGTGCGTCTACCTATGCCTCCATCTTGGCCGGAAGTCTTACCACAGTATTTTAATATCCACTGATGATTCTTACTAAATCAGTAATTTTGATGGTAATTGTAAATGGTAATTTAAAGTTTTTTCTATCTTTTTTGTACATTGATTAGTTCATTTTTTTCTGTAAAGAAAACCTTTTTTGGAGCCCAGCCTGGTGTGGTTCAATTGGTTGGATCATCATCCCATAAACCCAAAGGTTGCAGGTTTGATTTCCAGTCAGAGCCTGTCTGGGTTGCAGGTTCAATCCCAGGTTGGGGCATGTGCAAGAGGCAACCCAAATGTTTCTTTCACACAGTGATGTTTCTCTCCTCCTTCTCTTCCCTCCTCTCTCTCTAATATCAATAAGCATATCCTCAGGTGAGGATGGAAAAAATAGTTAAAAAAAGGTTTTCTTTCCCCTACATTCACTTAAGTATCAGTGGGAATTCATGAATACTGTAGAAAATTGTTGCAATTCATTTCTATCATTTTTCTTTTGATGTTCCAACTGTACCACATGGACCTAAGGATGCCTATTTAAGCCACTTCTGTCCTTTCTCCATCAGTTTTAGGTCACATCTTTCATTCTAGACACAATCAAATGTTCCAGGCCCATGTGTACTTTCCATGCTAGAGTTCTGGTATCAGCCACTTTTTCAAGGCCGAGAACAGGGATTTGCTTACACATTAATTTGCTTACACACATACACATTAATTTGAGGTAGAGTCATTGCAAAGTGTACTCATCAGAAAAGGAGGTCCTCTGAAGTTGAGGATTTTTACCCCAAAACCCTGTTTCCCCTACTTCCTTTCTTAAATTTTGAGATTAACCTTGTAATTATAAACATCATCAAAGACATCAGTGATAAAGGTATATAACGTTCAGGATTGTTATAAGGACTTTCTTCCAACTACTTTGGCAAGTCATAACTTAGTGAAGAGTATGTGTTCCACACCCAGAACAGCAGCTCAGATTCACCTGTATCTGTTTTTAAAGTGAAGGACATTATTAATGTGTATGGGCTGCTTTTTAAAAAATGTTGTTATATCTAGGAGTAATTTCATTTAATCTGGGAAATGATTTGTCATAAAGTCCTCCAATATTCATGGAGTTCAGCTACATATAATTTAGGCTGGATAAATGTGAAATCTGGAAAGATGCTCATCTTAATTAATTGCAGAGTTTCAAAAGGATATATATAATTTCTAGAGTAACAAGTATAGAAACAGATTGTAGTACTTGCAATTCAGTAGACAGACTAATGAGGATAAAAATTATTTCAAAGGAAGACAGATATATACAAGGACAAATCAAAAGTACAAAATAAGTTAGTGCTTTTAAATTCAGGTGTATAAATAATGAGAACTTTCTTAGCAATTTACTCTTAGCAATTTTCAAATACATAATACAGTATTTTAAACTGCAGTCACTATGCTATACATTACATCCCCATGACTTAGCTATATTCTACAGGGATTTTGTAACTTTTGACTTTTGTCATCCATCTTGCCCACCCTTTACCCCCACCTCTGGCAACCACTATTCTGTTTTCTGTATATGAGGTTAGTTTTTCTTAGATTCCACCTATAAGGAAGATCATATAGTATTTGTCCTCCTCTGACTTACTTCACTTAGCACAGTGTCCTCAAGTTCCATCCACGTTGTTGTGAAGAACATGATTTCCTTCTCTTTCTCTTTTTTTTTTTGTCTGATTAACATTTCATTTTAGATACACCACATTTTCTATATACAGCCATCTGAGAATAGACACTTAGGTTGTTTTCATGCCTTGGCTGTGGTGAATAATGCTTCAATAATCATGGGAGTACATATTATCTCTTGGAAATCATGCTGATTTCTTTTGGATATACCTAGAAGTGATATTGCTGGATCATGGTATTCTACTTTTTGATGAACCTCCATACTGTTTTCCATAGTGGCTACACCATTTTACATTTCCACCAATAATGCACAAGAGTTCCAATTTCTCCTTAATCTTCACCAACACTTGTTTTCTGTTCTTTTGATAGTGGCCATCCTAATGGAAGCTCACTGTGGTTTTGATTTTCATTTCTTATAATTAGTGATGTTTAGTATCTTTATATAAACTTGGCCATTTATCTTATTTGAAGAATTGTCTATTCTAGCATTCTACCCATTTTTAATAGGTATTTATTGTAATTGAGTTGTAGGAGTTCCTTTTATATGCTGGATATTAATCTCATATAGATATCTGCAAATACTTTCTCCCATTCTGTAAGTTGTCTTTTCACTCTGTTATTTCCTTTGACACCCAGAAATTTGATCTAGACCCACTTGTCTCCTTTTGCTTTTGTTACCTGTACTTTCCATCTCCAGAATTTTTTGGTATCTTTGTTTTATATCTATTGATGTTTCTATTATTCACACTGTTTTTCCCACATCCATGTCTTCATTTAGCTCTTTGAGCATCTTTAAGACAGTTGTTTTGTGTGGTACTGGCAGAAAAATAGACACTCACACTAATGGAAAAGAATTGCGAGCCCAGAAATAAACACATGTGTATGGGCAAGTTTTTGACAAAGGAGCCAAAAACATACAATAGAGAAAAAAGAAAGCCTCTTCAATAAATGGTGCTGGGAAAATTGAAAAGCCATATGCAAAAGCATGAAACTAGACTGCTATTTATGACCATATACAAAAATTAACTCAAAATGGATTAAAGACTTTAAATATAAGGCCTGAAACAATAAATCACACAGAAGAAAACATAGGATCTCAGCCTTAGAGAAGATCTTATGAATTTGACCTCAAAGGCAAGGGAATTAAAAGCAAAAATAAATGGGACTGTATCTAAACTATAAGTCTTATACACAGTAACAGATACCACCAACAAAACAAAAAGGCAATCAACCAAGTAGGAGCAGGTATTTGTAGACTACACTCCTGATAAGTGGTTAATATCCAAAATATATAAAGAATTCATACAACTCAACAACAACAAAAAAAATCCAATCGAAAAATGGGCAGAGAATCTGAACAAATGCCTCTGCCAAGACATACAAATGGCCAACAGATGTATGGAAAGATGCTCAACTTCACTAGCTATTATGCAAGGCAAAACTACAGTGTGATACCACCTCACACCTGTTAGAATGACTATTATCAACAATAAATGTTGGGAAGGTTGTGGAGAAAAAGGAACCCTCATTTGCTGCTGTTGGGAATGTAACCTGATAAAACCACTATGGAAAACAGTGATGAAGTTCCTCCAAGAGTTACCATGACTCTCTTCTGGGTATCTATCCAAAAAATTTGAAAACACTTACTCATAAAGATATATGCACTCCTATGTTCATTGCAGCATTATTCGTGGTGGCCAAGACATGGAAACAATGAAGTGTCCTTCAATAGATGACTGGACAAAGAAGATGTGGTGCATATATACTGTAGAACACTACTCAGCCAGATGAAATACTACCATTTGCAACAATATGAATGGATCTGAAAATATCATACTAAGCAAAATAACTCAGAAAAATTTGAGAACCATATGATTTCACTCATCTGTGGAATATAAAAAAGCAACAAATGAACAAACAAGACAAACAAAAAGAACAAAAACTCAGACACAGATAACAGTATGGTAATCACCAAAACGATAGGCGAGTGGTATTAAAGGGGGCCAAATATATGGTAATGAAATGAAGACTGTGGGTGGTAAACATACAATAAAATATACAGGTGATTTTTGTAGAACTGTACACTTGAAACCTATGTAATTTTCTTAACCAATGTCACACCAATGAATTTAATTAAAAAAAGACAGCTGTTTTAAACTCTTTATCTGAAAGGGACCATTTTGGGGGATCATACTTTCCTGTTTATTTGTATACCTCATTTTGTTGTGAAAACTGGACATTTGATTTGTATGATGTGCTGATCAGGTTTTCTCTTCACCTGGGTGGCCGGACTTGTTTATTTTTTGATCATTGTGCAGGCCTGGGATAAAAACTTAAGGGCATCTTAGTTCTCTTCTGTGGCAGACTCTGGCCAGCAGAGTCCACTGTTGTGACTGAAGATGAAAATAAATGCACAGGCTACAGAATCCTGTGGAGAAAAAGGGGATGGCATGGCCACTCTTTCAAGAGGAGAGCACCCTGACCCTTACCTAGACAGGCTTTTATTGTTTTTCTTGGGTTTTACATCAAAGAAGGATTTATTATCTATTACATAGAATATTATTGTCTGCATTTTAGGTACAATCAAGGAAATGAAAATAACACATGCAGAAGGGAAAGGTGGCAAGCTGATTAGCTCCGTCCTTGGGAAAATTTACACAGGCTTTGGAAATTACCTTGAAGATAGGCAATACACATCTACTGTTTCAGACCAGGGTGAGGGAGTTTTAGCAAGAGCAAGCCACAACAGTCTATGCATTTTCTAGGCCTGATTCCCATGGGAAAACTCGGTTTGAAGGTCTGGCTCCTGCCCACCACCTCGCTTCTGTAGGTTTTCCATACAGAGCTGAGTCACATTTGCCAGACTGAAACAAACTGGTCCCCCACACTCTTCTGAGTATGTCTTTCCTTGGGCATGTATGCTTTCTAAATTCCCCAGAACAAGCAGTTGGTTTTAAAAGTCCTAATCCTTAATCATCTGTCCCCCAAAAGGGTAAAAAAAGAAAACATATGAGGCAGAAAAAAGGCACTGGCCCTTTCAATTTCCTGAATCTGATTCAGCTTACAGGAATTCCAAGAATGGAAGTCTACCTCTTCAATCAGAAGCAGCAATCAGCAATCAAGACTAGAATCCCAGCCCTGACCATGTGGTCCAACTGTTTGGACGTCATCCCACAAAACGAAAGGTTGCTGGTTTGATTCCTGGTCAGGGCACATTCCTGGGTTGCCGCTTCAGTCCCCTGTTGGGAAGCGGGCAGTACGTAAACAGTAAGCCACAAAGGCTAAGCTGACCAAAATTACTGTGATTTATTGACAAAGACTTTTCCTGAAAGAGGCAAGCCTTCAGAGTTCTGAACTAGTTACACAGACAGGTTCTGCCAGTGCTTCTTTAGAGGAATTTCTGGTGCTTCCTACTCAGCATCTTCCCTGAGAAGAGTTTGAGTTTCTCTTACTATAATCTTTTCCAGCATAGATATATGGAATTATACTAAGTCCTCACTTAAAATCAACAGGTTCTGCTACTTTAAGTGAAACGTGTATGTAATAAAGCCAATTTTGACATAGGCTAATTGAGGTAAGCAAGAGTAAGTTCATACAGCATCTCATAATGAAACAACATTATTCAGGAGCCTGCTGTATATTACAAAACACTACAAGACTGTTGTGCACAGGTGTAATTAGAAAGTGCTCCATGAGTCAGCAAAGAGGACTTGCTAAAAGCATACAAACTATGTGGTAACAATGGTGATGTTTTGTGATCAAGAAGTCATGTTTTACACACTTAATGTTCTAAAATGTTAAGGGTTTTGAACCAACATGTACCTCACATTGATATCCATATAAAAGAACTGAAAACAGGCCCCCAAAAGATGCTTTTGTGGTAGTGTTGGAGTGTTTTTTGTTTTACTCAACACGTGATTTTTAGCAATGGACTTCTGAAGCAGATGTCCACATTTAATTGCTGTAGTGCCTGCCTTAGGCTACACTTCACTCCACAACGAAGTATTTCTGCTTTAAAAAAAGCTCCCCCCTTTTATTTGGTCAAATTGACAATAATTTGTAACTACCCCCTCCAAAAAAAAAACAAAAACAAATAATCAAAACTACTTTCTTTCAGAAGTTTATTTTGGATAAAATAGTTGAAGACAGATAACAATGACACATTGTACAAAAAGACTAGAAAATAATTTAGTGATGGCATCTGACATACCCATAACCTGTGTCTGCAAAGCAGGGCTGGCAGCCTTCTGCCCACAGCCACAAGTCAAGTCCAGGGCAATGAAGGACTCTTCACACACTGGGAACCAAACCAAAGTTCCCTCTTGCTGAAGAGAATAATAGTCACATCAATAAATCTTTCAAATTCTGCAAACATGATGCAATCAAGAGTCCATTAAATGCAGAAACCAGTCTACTCAGAGTATTCGTGAAATTATGCAGTGATAACAATTTCTCACACCTGTATCATTAAGGGTTAACCACGGTTTTGAGGAAAGTAACAGGTGCTTTAGTTATTTCACTATCACTTGGAGTTTATAGATCCCTGACTCCAACTTTGTGAAACCATATCATATCAAATAAAGAAACAAACAGCAGAAACTGCTTCAGCTGAGAAGGACACTATCTCCTGTCCTTCTTACCAGCTTTCCTCTTCCCAGAGAGTAAGTGCTTGGGCTTCATATCAAACACATGCCTGTCTGCCTCCCCTTTCCTCCCTAAGCGATTCATCTTCTTCTGAGCACTCTTCATCATAGTCTTGGCTTTCTTCACCATCTACAAAGGAGGAGAAAACGTAAAACACGTTAGTCACTGAAGACCAAATTTCCATGTGCCTGATAACAGTCTGTCTTGCCCTGGCTGGGTGGCTCAGTTGGTTGGAGCATCATCCCATACACCAAAAGGTCGCCAGTTTGATTCTTAGTCAGGGCACATGCTTGGATTGCAGGTCTGGTCCCAGGACAGGGTGTGTATGGGAGGCAACTGATCGACATTTTTTCTCTCACATTGATATTTCTCTCTCTCCCCTGCCTTCCTCTCCCTAAAATCAGTAAACATATCTTTGGGTAAGGATTAAAAAAAAATTCTGTCTGTATGGTCTAGGCCTGTTCTGTGTTGAGAAACCCAGGTAAATCTCACTCATGGCTATTCTGAACCCACCACAATATCTGCAGGAACTCAACCAATACCTGTATGTGAAGGCAGGAAGATTATAGCCAGACAAATTTTATACCTATAAGGGCCAGATATATTTAGTGGAAAATTAGAGTGTATCTATTCTAACTCCCTCTTGGACAAACAAACCCCTCAGATCTGGACCCATGAGATTATACTACTCACATCTAACAAATGGCAATGTTGATACTGAAATCCAGATTTCTAGATGGAGATGGCATCATGGAATGAAAAACTCAGGCTTCCATGAAATAGACCATGCATCCAATTATACAGACTTTCTCCTTTACCCAAAGTTTTAAACTGCTGAAGCTAACAATTTTTGTGTTTAATTAAAAAGACATTTCAGCAAGAGTGTACATCCAGAGTGTCTTTCCCAAAAGACTGACCAAAACAGGCTGGCTGGCTCCCACCAAGGCTAATTGTGGGAGAGGGCCCCTGGCCTCGAGGGGCAAAGCTGGGACCATTTCTTAGCATGTCCAAAATGGCTGGGACCTAGGCCCAGCGCCATATGACACCATGCTTCTGTTTACCCTGAGAGGACACCACGGAGTGGTGTAACCAGGGCACAAATCCAGGGACACCCAAATGAACTGGCCCAAGGGCAGCTCTTGGTGTGCAGCACACAGCTAACTCCAACATGCAGCTCCTGCTCCAAATGACAGCTGGAGAAGGGGGCTTTGCCCTGAGTGCGTGTGTAGGTAAAAGCAGAGGCCCTCCTGTTACTAACTGCACATGACAGAGACTAACCTTGGTGTCCCGAAGACCAGACACATCACGTGGGGTTCGAGAGCAACTGCGACTCCGGGCAACAGATGTGGGGGGAACGGAGTCTTCCCGCTTCCTTTTCCTAGTGACACTCCGAGACCTTCTGGCCTGGATTGCATAATGGGCCTGAAAAGCACAAAAAACACATTTCAGGATCCAAGCCTGGCTTTCAGGCTTAGTGACAAACATGAAATCACTCCAATAAGGGGAAAGGACACTCAAGAACTTTTATCAAAGCCACTGTCAAATAACCTAAAAAAATCTCTAAAATATATGTAGTTAATGTCACATTAATTATTGGTCACATATGTTTTTCACTTAACATGCCTGCATTATGTTATGAAGCTAACCGTATTCCACCGGAAAAATTTACTTAGAGATAAGCTGACCATTCAGCAATGTTTTCTCTTAACCTAGATCATTAGCCTAGCATCACGACCTGAATTTCAGATAGGGAGTTATCTCTTCTTTACTCCTCCACTTTGGGTTATACACCTGAACACTGTGATGGCCATCGCAAAGCTCAACCTCGAGGTTCAGTAAAGACATGCAGGTGGCCCAACAGGTTCTTCTGTAGCCCCCTAGTTGTTAGCTCTGCTTCCGCTGGTGGTGGATGCAGGGTTCACCCTCCCCACTTGTCCTGAAATAAGGATAACCTAGTTCCCTCAAAGGTGTGCAGACAGTAAGCCCAGCACTCATTTAAGCCCCCAAATGTGAGAGGCTACCTATGTACGTTAAACTAAGACTCCACATGAGCAGGATGCTCTCTCAACTTGTTGCTAATGAAAATCCAAATCAACCAAACCCTCCTGGAAAGAAACTTCAACAGACTTTACTCTTTGACTTCATTACTCTGCTTCTGGGAATCTGTTCTGAGCAAATAATCCAAAATATGAAAAAGTTCTTGCCCTGGCTGATGTGGCTGAGTGGACTAAGCGCTGGCCTGCAAACTGAAAGGTCACCAGTTTTATTCCCAGTCAGGGCATATGCCTGTGTTGTAGGCCAGGTCCCCAGTGGGAGGCATGAGAGAGGCAACTCATTGATGTACTTCTCCCACACTGATGTTTCTCTCTCTATGTCCGAAAAGTAAATAAATAAAATCTTTAAAAGAAAAAGTTCTTTTATATAAAGATGCATATGCGTAACTCACCAAGCAAAAAACCAACCTGGAATTCTAAGGAAGTTGAAATACCTTCTAATCATTGGGCTTCCAGAAAAATAGCACTGAACAATTTGCAGCCTAACTTCCTCTCACTGCTGAGAGACTCAACAGCACTTCATGGTTATTTGATAACTAAAGTGAAGCTAATTAAAGCATCAAATAAAGACTTCAGTCACCAAAATTCACCAGTTCAAGGAAAAAAACTATGTAGGATAGATGACATAAATTTGTTTTGTTCTAACATTTCCAATTTGTATTTTTCACCAACACAAATCCTTCTGTTTTTATTGCGTATTTCTTACATATCACTTTACATTCTTTGAGGCAACAAGTGAATTTTTAAACTGTAAGCCATTCCAAAGGCCTGAAATGAAGAGACTAAATTCTTTACTCAATTCCTCTAAAATCAAAAGAGCCTGAAGCACAATAAAAAGTAGATGCAGGGTGTGGCACGTGGGTATAAACAGATATCAAAGAAATAAACAGAAAGATGAAAGCCCTCTGCATAAACATTGAATAAAAAGGCGTCCACCACATGGCATCCTAGTTCATTTTTGTGTGCTATAACCACAAGTGATTTTTCTTTCTAGTTTTCAAAACTTTCCAAATTTTGCATCAGCTTAAAACCAAAAACGTATATACAAATATAACATTGACAAAAAGCAAAAACAGAGTAAATGAAAATGCAATGCAGCCACCTCACACACTGAACATTAACTAAACAGGACAGCAGAGTGACATCCAGGGAATCCGCCCACAGGGATGAGTTCTACTGAAGGATGATGGCATGGGCAAGGTGTTCCCAAGTGGGAACAGCAAGAACTGACTCTGGCAATGTCACAACACACGCCGCCCTCAACCAGGAGGTTCTAATTTCTTTTTATATCAACTCTGTGATCCTATTGCTTTCTGAGCTCCTGGTTTTCTAGGACACAGCTGTACCCAACTACAAAAGTACTTGAGACCACCTGTGCACACTCACATTGTCATTATCATCCATGTTGACACCAAGACTGCGCATCTCATTCTCCAAGACTTTCCGCTGAACCTGAAAAAGGGGGAAAAGGTTATGTTTTAAGCAAAACCAGTTTGATGAAAAGTCAGACTCAAGGGAAAATGTGCCTTCTATAATGATCTGTGATGTACCTCTTTTATAAATTATATTTTTAATTTGGGTTCATAATGATGTTTTGACAGCTCACTAAATCCTATGAAAAATAACACTTCTGGGGCACTTGCCATGTGTAGGACAGTGTATACTTCATCTTTGGATTCTGCACAACACTGTAGGGCATTCCCTCCGTGCCGATAAAGTCACTGAGGCAGAGGTCACTCAACACACACCCTGAGGCCACTGTCCCCACAGGTCCACCAAGCACCACAGGGGACACTGCACCTGCCAAGAACTACTCAGTTGCCATCACTGAAAATAGGTCAAGTACAGGAATATCCATGAGGTGTATGTGCTGTAGTCATTTTCCTTCCTGCCCCACTATACTTTAACTGCCCTGCACATTATCCTTTCTTTGGGGAGCTGACCCCCACTTTCTGTCATGCCCTGAGGTTCGGAGATGACCACAGGACCTAACTTCACCTGCCACCCTGATGAGGACATGAGTAGCATGAGTAGGAGAAGATGCCTAGAGAAAGAGCTGAGAGTTGGAAAAGAAACCTGATCTCACTGACCCACTCGAGCCTAATCCGTGGTAGTCAGTCTGAACAGGTCACAAAGTAATAAATCGCCTTCAGATTTATGTTAGATTGGATTAGGTTTCTGAAAATTGTAAAACACCAGTCTGGACTAATAAAATAATTAAATAAGAACATGCTAATTTGTGGCTTGCTTTACAGCTACAAATCATAAATTATGATTTCATAAACTTTGAAAATCACCAGAAAAGGCACAATAATCAGAAGATCAAGACTCAACCTACCATAAAAGTCACTACAAACCAGCAAAACAAAGTATGTACAATGTTATGGCTGCACACAGGTAAAACTGTTTTATCTAGCAATGACTAGCAAAGAAATGGGTCACACCTCCTTGAAAAGACACAAAACTTGCCTTCTTAGCAGTTCGTGGCATTCTGGGTCCCTGTGTGTCCTTCTCTTTGGACTGCAGAATTTTCAACTTCCTTTTTTCTCTGATTTGTCTTGCCAGCTGTCGGATTTCCACCATTTCTTCGTCTTCACTTTCCAGTTCACTGTCATACTCTCCAGCAGCTGTTCTTAGCTCTTCTTCTTTTTCTAACTCTTCCAATTTCTTTAAAAAGAGTTACAGGTAAACAAAATCAACAATGAAAACCTTATAAGTGCAGGAGTTCTGGGAACTAAGTTTCCCCTAAGCCTTTCAGTACGCAATGGGTGCCAGGGTTGTCTCATGTCAGCCTTGTCCACGTGCCAGAACTGATCTCCCAGCAAAGATTCTGGGGAGAAAATGAAGACTGCATGAACATTGAGCTTACAGCATATTAAATGCTCAGGGTCGTGTCTTCTTTAAAATCAATGAGTGCACACACTGCAGGTAAAAATGTGCACACAGAGACTTCCAGCCAAGATGGAGGCTTGGGTAGACACACTATGCCTCCTTGTACAACCAAAATAAGGACAACAAAAATTTCGAAACAAAAAACCAACCAGGACTGACAGAAAATTGAACTGTATGGAAGTCCAATAACCAAGGAGTTAAAGAAGAAACATTCATTCAGACTGGTAGGAGAGGAGGAGTTGGACGGCTGGGTGCAGAGGACTTGTGGCAAAGCGGAGGCAGGCGGACCCCAGACGTGCAAGGAGGCAGCAGGCGGACCCAGCAAGGCACACCACGTGGCTGGCTGACCAGGTGGTCCCACATTCACACGCAGATAAGCCAGGCGAAACTGGGAAGCAAAACAGACCGCGCAACCCAAGGTTCCAGCTAGGGGAAATAAAGCCTCAAAACACCGACTGAAAACATCTGTGGGTGTTGAGGTTCCGGGAGAGACTCCCAGCCTCACAGGAGAGTTCATTGGAGAGACCCATAGGGTTCTAGAACATACACAAACCCACACACCCAGGAATCAGCACCAGAAGGGCCCAGTTTGCTTGGGGGAAGCGGCGGAAGGGACTGAAATCTGACCGAGAGCAGAGCAAGCACCATTGTTCCCTCTCTGACCCTGCCCCCACATACAGCGTCACAACCCAGTGACTGGGTTGCCCCGCCCTGGTGAACACCTAAGGCTCCGCCCCTCACTACAAAATAGGCACCTCAAGACAAAAAAAAAAAAAAAAAAAAAAGGCCCAAACAAAAGAACAGATCAAAGCCCCAGAAATAATACAACTAAGTGACGAAGAGATAGCCAAACTATCCGATGCACAGTTCAAAGCACTGGTGATCAGGATGCTCACAGACTTGGTTGAATATGGTTGCAAATTAGATGAACAAATAAAGGCTACGCTAAGTGAAATAAAGGAAAATTTACAGGGAACCAATAGTGATGGGAAGGAAACTAGGACTCAAATCAATGGAGTAGACCAGAGGGAGAAAGAAACAACCAAACAGAAAAGAAGAAACAAGAATTCAAAAAAATGAGGAGAGGCTTAGGAACCTCCAAGACACCTCTAAATGTTCCAACATCCGAATTATAGGGGTACCAGAAGGGGAAGAGGAAGAACAACAAGTGGAAAAGATATTTGAACAAATAATAAAGGAGAACTTCCCCTTTCTGTCAAGGGAAATAGACTTCCAGGAAGTCCAGGAAGCTCAGAGTCCCAAAGAAGTTGGACCCAAGGAGGAACACATCAAGGCACATCAT
>JAPYXV010002976.1:0-12668 GCA_028533065.1 Trachops cirrhosus
TTTCCACTTGTTTTTCCTCTTCTCCTTCTGGTACCCCTATAATTTGGATGTTGGAACGTTTAAAGATGTCCCAGAGGTTCCTAAGCCTCTCCTCATTTTTTTTTTTTGAATTCTTATTTCTTCATTCTTTTCTGGTTGCATTTTTTTCTTCCTTCTGGTCCACTCCAATGATGTGAGACCCATCTTTCATTCCATCACTATTGGTTCCCTGTGCATTTTTCTTCATTAAACTTATTGTAGCCTGCATTTTTTCATCTAGTTTGTGACCAAAATCAACCAATTCTGTGAGTATCCTGATCACCAGTGCTTTGAACTGTGCATCTGATAGGTTGGCTATCTCTTGGTCGCTTAAAAGGATGGGTTCTGGGGTTTCAAATCTTCTTCTGTTTGAGCCATCTCTTTGCTGGTTTTTTTTTTGTTTTGTTTTGGTCTTGTCGAGCTCCTCTAGTGAGGGGCAGGGCCTTAGGTGTGCACCAGGGCTGGGCACCCCAGTTGCTGGGTTGTGACATTGTATGTGGGGGCAGGGTCTGAGAAGGAACAATGGTGCTTGCTCTGCTCTCTGTAGGACCTCAGACACTTCCGCCGCCTTCCGCAAGTCACCTGGGCCCCTCTGGCACCAATTCCAGCATGGGTGGGCCTGTACACCCCGATGGACCTTCTTTTTCAGTCAGTGACCCAAAGTTCCACTTCCCGGTGCTGGGACCCTGAGTTGCGCGAAGTGCCTTGCTTCACAATGGCTGCCTTGCTGGGTCTGCTGGTCGCCACCCCCTGACTGGGGCCCACCAGCCACCGCCACCCTGTGCGCCCAGGGTCTGCCTACTGTGGACCTGCGCACCTCCCCGGTTGCTCAGCTCTCTGTTCAGCATCCCTCACCCTGCCCGACTCTGCCCCTCCTACCAGTCTGGATGAATGTGTCTATTTTTAAATCCTTGGTTGTCCGACTTCCATACACTTCAAGTTTCTGTCAGTTCTGGTTGTCATTTTGTTTCTATGTTGTTGTTGTCCCTATCTTGGTTGTGCCAGGAGGCACAGTGCGTCTACATATGCCTCCATCTTGGCCGGAAGTCAAAGTGCAGTTTTTTGATGAAATGTTCCAAAAATATCTGTCAAGGCAAAATGATCTACATGGCAGTTAAGGCTGGTATTTTCTTATTAATTTTTAAAACAATATTTTAAAATGAAATACACTTTCCACATTTAACTAAAAAAATAACACCGATCATTGCTTTGTAGCAGTTAGTATTGCTGATAAAGAATTCAAAAGGCAAGTTTGCTAATTTCAAGCCACATCACCTATTTGTGGCAATTCCAGATTTGACCTGAAACTGTTCATTATCAATCCACATCATCATAAAGTTTAGAAAGAAAATTCAATTAGAGGTGGGAAAAATTTGAAAAAAATGGGGAGCTTTTATCATGTGTTCTCACCAGGTTTTCACAACTGACTTTGTGCAGTAGAACTTCCACAGAGTCTGGCCTCATGTCCTCTGTATTGCATAGGTCAGTGATGGTAAATTCGAGGGTGAAGGGCACTAGGAAAGGGAAAGCAGTTTTATTGGAAAAGAACAGAAGGTCCACACTTTAAGACAGGATTGGGTTATATTTACATTTCTGTTATGTCCTCCTCACCAACAACTCAAATTCTTTTTCCCTCAAACAAGTTTTTGGAAATATGAGGCCTTTCTGCTGGACACAAAGGTTACACACATTTCAGTTTCCTATGATTTATCATTCTGGCCATCATTTATAGAATGTTTCCAGATGCAGAGAAGATTATAAAAACATCTGCATCTAAATAGAAAAGTGACTTCAAATAATTTCTAATGTTACTGTCTGACCCTCTGACTAAAACTTGGTTTTAGGCTTCTGTCTGCATCTTTTATTGAGTTATGATATGTGTTGCAGAAAGTAACACAGGTAGCAGGTGTTTTAAATATCAGGTACATGAATGAACTCCACCCAAAATCACTCCAAGTACTCTGAGTGGTCCTGGTGTTTCTCTGCTGCTGCCAGAGATCTCTAATCTGTCACACCAAAAACCAAAACTGGGACCACTTACATGGCACCATGCACTTTGGACAGGTTTATTTCTATGAGCTTCTCCAAAATCACAATGACCATAGGTCAGTGACAAAGAAGGCTTGTCCTAGGGGAAGGAAAACTCACAAGATGAACAGACAG
Organism: Trachops cirrhosus; assembly: GCA_028533065.1. Lineage (NCBI taxonomy): Eukaryota > Metazoa > Chordata > Mammalia > Chiroptera > Phyllostomidae > Trachops > Trachops cirrhosus. The sequence goes on from JAPYXV010002976.1 coordinate 2,182, forward strand.
AGAGGGTCAAGCAGTATATTTTACAGACTGAGGCCCAGAGAAGCACCTGCCATGTTTAATCAATTAAATTTACACAATCTATTCAAGGTTTATTTTCTACCATCAACTTGTTTAAAGAATCCAAATGAATCCCAGAGAGGTGAGGGGATATTTCAAATACAGAAGCTAGAGGTGGGCTCTGTCACCTTGTGCTGAGGAGCAAAACAGTGTTTACTTAGTAACCAGTTTCCATAACATATTTTGGATGGTTGCATGTCAGAGAAGTGAACAGGTAGGTAGTCATGGAAACAATGGTTCTGCATGAGAAGATGGTATTGTGGACACTACAGAACACTTTGGTTTTAGGTTTTCTGAAGGTCCTTCCAAATGCAAGCTTCAGCCAAAGCAATTTGATGTGCTCTCCACACTAAGAGAAATAAAATAGAACTTAAGGAACACCACCAGAAGCCACTGAAAGAACCAATATCTGCTGCTCACCCTGAAATGTCCAGTTTTTGAGGGACATGCAGGCCTGAGCTAAAAAAATAATCTTAGAAAACTACAATTTGAGATGAGTTAGTTGAGTGTATTCTTCAATAATTTCCTTCAAAGCATTATGTTACCTGAGGAAAACATACCTATTTGTGACAATGCCATTACCCCTCTTTGACGGTGACTAATTTCTTGCATGCAGCCTGATGCTGAATTTATCACTTTTACATTTAAACCACTCTTGTGTTCAGGTTCAATTCTATCACAGTGGTTCTTATGTGCACTTTTTTCAATGATACTTTAAGTCATCTGGCAGATATTTAACATCAAAACCGATGTGCTTTTTCCTGAGTCATCTCAGATTTCTTCCCTGATATGGGCTGTCTTCCTGAAATCTTCAAGTATTTGCCCCTTTTCTAAGTCTGGAATCTCCAGAAAGAGAGAATCACAATTCAGTTTAAAGTAAAACAGAGAACAAGCAGTATCTTTATTTAAAATTAACATTCTCATTATGTATGTTGTTCCAGCACACTGTCTCCAAATTGGAGACAAGTGACATTCACCAGATTATTTCCCTCCATGCCAGGGGCAGATCAAGCCTCAAAGAATAAAGGGAATGTGGTTCACCCAGACTTTAGAGGGTTCTCAGTGCTGGCGTGTAGGACCACGAGCAGACCATGAGCAGCCAACTGGTATCTGTATGCTTCTCTCTTCTTTTTTCTGTAATCATGTTGTTTGACTTGCATTTTCTCAAAGACAGAAGGGGGACTCAGATTTGGTAGCATGTGCAAAACTCCATCACCTATTTATTTCAAATGAAAGGCTTATGATGGGAAATTTTGAAGCCATACAAAGGAACAGAACACTCATACATGCACAAACTAGGGTGACTCTACATGTAGTAAACCTTTTGCTACATGACATGAGCCCAGTCATCAAAGATGACAGAGTATGATTCCACTCCTATGCCATAGCCAGAACAGGGAAACCTTAGAGAGAGACAGCAGATTGGGTGGTCTGGAGTTGGGACTGGAAAAGTGGTGGTGTTGGTGGTGATGGTGTGGTGTGAGGTGGGGTAAGATAGGTTGGGATGGGATAAGAGGGGAGACAAGAATGGAGGGAGAATGAGTCACTTTGCGTTGTAGTAGCAGATGTCACTGTAAAACATCCATAAATGATAGGCAGTAACAGAAATGGTAATCACTGCAATGATGATATGATACATGGTCATGAGTTTACTCTTTTTAAAAAATGAGAGGTACAACTCTAATAATCTCATCATAAATTTGCATGGAGACAACTGAACCAATATTGTGGGCTGATTGCACTACAGGCAAGGTAAATGTCGAATGACTGTACTGTACATTTGCAAGTAACAGGCTGTTGTATACCAGCCATATTTGCAAAAAATAAAAAGTGTTATATAGCATTTATGCCTCTACCTTCCACCCCCCTCCACTTGGAGAAAGCTTAACCATCCTCTATGCAGTATTTTTAAGTGAGCAAGTTGGCAAATACGGGACTGACCAGTCACTTCTTGACCCAGTTCCTGTGCCCACCAGTGTAAGTCCAGGACTGCTCAATTTGTGAACTTCAGCACCCAGGTAAACAGTCATCCAGGCAGCCAGAGATGCACCTTGTAAACCTGAAAGCCATGGGTGGGTGGTGCTGGAGAACCAGGCATGGACAGCTGCTCAGCTGGTCAGCTAGGAAGGATGTGGGAATAGGAAGAAGTGAAGGAGATAGCAGGCAAGACAAGAACAGTGTCCAGCCTTCCTCACCCACAGGACAGCTCACTGTACTCCCCAAATTGGGGACTTTAGAGAAAACAGTATAGAGAAATTGAGTCCAATGGCTGGGACACAGGCTTACCCATGTCCAAACAGACTCGCCCTCCTAGTGCCTCTATGCAGAGCCCATGACTGTCCCCACCTCTAGAACTTAGCAAGAAAGTCTGCTTTGGTGACCAGCACCCAGGCCCCCCCACACACAGGCCAGGTAGATAGTAGCCAGAACCCACGTAAGCAGAGGGTGTCCTTTCTCTTCACATCTTCAGATCAGGACTTAGAAAAATTTCAGAGGCACTGCCAAGGAATGGAAGGACCCCAGGAGCAAAGGCAGCTGGGTGTGTGCCACCCTGTCCATCCACCCCATACACCCAGAGTCAGTAGGCACCTCTGGAGCAAACTCCAGGCATCAACATCTGCTGTTGCCAGGCAGTGTCACCATTTGGTCTTTGGGTCCCAGTGGGAGAAGGGGCAGCATTAGCAAGTGCAGGTCAACCCTTCCAGGTCTTTTTGGGGATGCAGGAAGCCACTCTCTCAATAGTCCTGCAGATCCAATCTCCAGGACACAGTGTTGATGGCTTCCACTGTCTGCACAATCACCCCAGTGCCACTGGCACACTGGAAATCCTCCTCCTCTACCACAACTGCCAGATCACCTCCTTTGTGGCTCTGAAGGAAAGAAACATACAAGCAGCTGACAGGTGGCTCCCGATAAGGGGTTTGAATATCAGTAGGGCTGAACCAGGTCACAAAAACAATCTATTTCTGCAGGCACCCCTCGAAGGGTACAGAAAGGATGTTTTAAAAGATTAAGGAGAAAGCTGGAAAAAAGAAGGGGTTCTCAGCAAGGGGACCTCACTAGTGTCTGTACAGTGGACTGTGTGGGTCTGAACTTCACAAAGTCAAGTTCCATGTTCTCTATAGGCACAGGATGAAGGTAGTTCAGTTTATAGTGAACATGCATAAGTAAAACACTATTGGTTAAAGGAAATAAAACAAAGTGGCAACAGTTTTAGAAAGTCTCTTCAATAAGTGGTCTTCAAAAATCAGAAAATAATACATGCCAAAAATAAATCTGAGCATCTCTATAACAGCAACAAGAAAAAAAATTAAACTAATGTCAGGCCTGCTTCCTCTCCCAGTATTTCAACAGATGGAAATTCCATGCACCTTATGTTTATTTCTGATTCATTCTAGCCATGTTCAATTTCCATTTCCTTAAACTGACAGCAGCACCATGCCTCTCCTTGCCTTCCAACTGAGACTATTCCTGCCCACCTGTCTTTGCCTTCAAACTGACACCAAGTCCACACACCTTTTTCAGTGGTTCAACTAATCCAGTCCTACATACTTCTCCCTGTCTTCCAACTGAATCCAGTCTCACCCATGTCTCGCTACCTTACAACTTGTGACAGTCTCCCCTGTGCATGCTTAACTTCCAACTAACAAGAGCTCTGTTCATTTGATCCTTACCAGCCCTGTTTCTGTACATTTTTTCACTCAACTTCTTTTTCATCCAAAGCCCAGAATCTGAAAACACCAGTGTTCAGAAACACCAATATTGGCTCTCCTTTATTCTGGGTGAAGACTGAGCTTCCTCAGGTGAGACATCCCAAGAAGATGCCCAAGCAAGACACATGAGAGACTCTTGCTCCCAGTTCTCTAAAACCGGGTCTATTTTTAAACTTCAGCTCTTTCTAGCTCTCCACCTAGGATGTATCTCTCTTTAGAAGTCCCAGTGCTTCCTTCTGAATGCTTCCAAGCTTTGGTGCCTAACAGATCCCATGCAATATTTACTACACAGAGCAGGACAAAATGTAGCAAATTAAATCCTTTTCACTAAGTACCTCATAAAGGACACACCTTTGATACACCACAAAGGCCACATCCTTGGCTTACAGCATCTCAAAATCCATACCACATATAAATATTTTGAAAGCTAACCCCCAATATGCACAGTGCATGCATTCACACTGGGGCTCTTATGTTCATAAATTATTGACATTTTAAGTCAAATAATTTATTTTTAGCTTTCTTCCACATTGTATAGTATTTGGCAGCACCTTGGTCACTCCCAAATAAATGCCTCCAGAATCTCAACCCCACAAAGGGATAGAGAAGAGAAAGACACAGATTAATTGAGAGCGTAAGAAGATAAGAGGAAGATGAAAAGAAGTAGAGCCATGACTAAAGGGGCCCAGTGTGGTGGGCATCATCCTGTGAACCTAAATGGCACTGGTTCAATTCCAGTCAGGGCTCATGCCTGAGCTGCCGGCAAGAGCCCTGGGGAATGTCAGGGAGTGCAAATAGATATTTCTCTCCTTTTTTCCCCCCTACCTTCCCATCCCTCTAAAATAAATAAAATGTTTTTTTAAATGATGAAAATATTTATGTGGAACCTAATAAAAAATGAACAAGCAAGCAAAATATAACAAGAGACATTGAAATTAAGAACAATCTGATACTAACCAGAGAGGAGGTGGGAGGGCATAATGGGGGGAAAGGGGGAAGGAATTCAGGAACAACAATAAAGGACACATGTACAAAACCAAAAGGGAATGGAATCAGGGGAGGGAAGTGAGGATGGCTGGGGTGGGAGTGGTGGGAGATGAATGCAAACATCCTTGCTTGAACAACAATAAAATAATTTTAAAAAACAAAAGAAAATATATTTTGGAGATCAAAAACTTGTCTGAGGTATCATTGGCAAATATATTTTCCCATATGGTTGGTTCCTTTTCTACTTTGCTGGTGCTTTGTTTATCCATGCAGATTTTGTTCTGATGAAGTCCCATTTGTTCACTCTTTCCTTTATGGTCCTGCTCTAAGGTACATATCAGTGAAAATATTGCTGGGTGGAATATCTGAGACTTTCCTGCCTAAGTTCTCCTCTAGGACTTTTACGGTGTTGTAACTTATTTAAGTCTTTTATCCATATGGAGATTATTTCTGTGTATGGTGTAAGCTGGTCAAGTTTCAATTTTTTGCTTGTAGTGGTAGAGATCACACAACACCATTTGTTGAAGAGGTTATTTTCACTCCATTTTGTTTCTGCCCCCTTTAGCAAATATTAATTGACCATAGAGACTTGTGCTTATTTTGGGGCTCTCTGTTCTGTTTCATTGAGCTATGTGTCTGTTCTTATGACAGTACCAGACTCTTTTGATTACCATGGCCTTGTAAAATAGTTTGATGCCAGGTATTGTGATCCCTCCTACTTTGATCTTTTTTCCTAAAATTTCTGCAGGCTTTCAGGGTTGTTTATGGTTCCAAATAAATTTTTGAAATGTTTGTTCTATATCTGTGAATTATGTCATTGGTATTTTACCAGGGATTGTGTTGAATTTATAAGTTGCTTTGGGTAATATGGACAATTTGATGTTAAAACAACATGCTTGTAAAGAATCAATAGATCAAAGAGGAAAACAAATAGAAAACTAAATCTACCTTGAGATTCACACAAATGGAAAAACAACCTAACAGAATTTAGTATGTTAAATCAGTTAAAAGAGAAATGAGTATAGCTATATTGGGTTACCAAAGAGTAGGAAAATAATCTAAAAAATCTGTTAAATTCATCCCTGAAGAAACCAGAGATGTGAAAACACATTATCATATAAGGAGAAGAAAATTTAAAACAAAGATCTGAGTACAAATAAGTAAAACAAAAATATAAGATAATAGCTAATAAAATGAAGCCTGATTCGTTGAAAAGTAAATAGAATGGACAACCCAATAATAAGACTCATCAAAGGGAGAACAAATATGAATAAAATCAAAAATGAAAATGAAAATGTCATCTGATGCTACAGGTTTAAAAATCATTAAAAAATATTAGACACTATTACTTACCAACATATTTGACAATATTTGACAATCTAGATAAAATAGATTTTGGAGAATATCATGCAGCTTCCCAAGGCTCAACTAGAAAGAAACAGAGAATCTCTATAGACCAATTCCTAGCAATGAAATTGAAACAGTAATAAAAACTCCCAGCAAAACACAAAATCCCAGGATCACATGACTTACAGGTGAAGACTACCAAATATTTAAATAATAATTAGTATATTTGCCCTTCAAACTGTTTTAAAAACCATAGAATAACACTTCCAAATTCATATTATGAGGCCAGCACTAATATGATAACAAAACCAAAGAAAGACAAAACAAAGGAAAAAGTTACAGGCCAATACTCCCAACCAACACAGGTGCCACAATTCTTAACAGAATAATAACAAAGACTATTTTTCAGTATTCCAAGACTGGTGTGGCTCAGTGGATTGAATACCAGCCTATGAACCAAAGGGTCGCTAGTTCGATTACCAGTCAGGGCATGTGTCTGGGTTGAGGGCCAGATGCCCAGGAGGGGATGCACAAGAGGCATCCACACATTGATGTTTCTTTCCCTCTATTTCTATCTCCCTTTCCTCTCTAGAAATTAAATAAATAAGTTCTTAAAAATAAGAATTTATCAGTATGTTCAAAGAATTATATGTTATAACCAAGTAGGAATTACACCAAAAATACATATCTGCTTCAACATTTTAAAACATTAGGGTAACTGTGGCGAAGATGGCATTGAGTTAGGTGGGAGCGGAGTCCACTCCCCCCTGCAAAGGGTGAAACACCTATCCAATCTGCTGAAGAACAGAGTGAATGGCCAATGGTATCCCAGCATATATGAAAATTGGAGACCAAAAACTGTACAGGATATTGAAAAATCAGATGGTAAGGTGAGTGCTTCAGGACAATATGGTCCTTGGGACCAGCACGGGGACAGGGCAGCTGCATTCTCAGGCTCAGCACCCGCCAGGTCTGCTACAGGATTCTTGGGAGAAAGCCGGGTCAACAGCTCCCTCTCCTGCCAAACAAGGTTTGAGCAGCACCAGGAGGGACCTGGATGCTTGAAGTCACAGACGGGGAATGAAACAAAGTGGCAAACACACAGGGGTTGTGTGCACCCATTGAGACTGTGGATGCTAGCTGGAAAGAGTTGGAGAGTTGGGCTGTTTGAGAGGCCATGTGATGGTTTGGAGTGGCAGGCTTGAATAGGAAGAATTTTTCAAGAAGAAAAAGAGAAAAAGGAGGCACTCACTGGCTGTTTGGGGAACTGTTTGCAGCAGCTACCCCAAACTCCTGCACCCCTACCCTCACCTGGTTGCGGGCTCACACCTGAAGCCCCGAGACGGTGCACTCACGATCCTGTGGCCCATTGGCTGCCTGTCCTGCCCCAGTAGTGGAGGCTGATATTTATGCCCGCATCCCCGGGGACTGCGTGCTCCTGAACATGTGGCTGAGTGGATGCCCCTCCCACCCCAGCAGCAGAGGCCGAGTGCTCAGACCTGTAGCTCATGGACATACTGGACCTGACCCCTACACCAAAGGCACTTCCTATGGGGCTCCTGCTCCCAGGGCCCTGCAAGGCTGACTGGATCTCGAAGAGGAAGGTGGAGATGCCCTGTAAGAGGAGAGCTGTAGGGCTCAGGGAGTCAGCAATCCCCAGAAATACTTAACTCAGTGTGGGGGTGCTGAACTACCTTGCAGGGGCTCTGAAAGTCCCTAGCATCTAGGACAGCAAAGAGTGAGGTGGTGTGTGAGGTGTCCCTAATTGGTGCATCTCAAGGACAGCACAACTGGTGGACTGAAGGTGTAGGATAGGCACAGAAGAGCATTGGGGGCCTGGCAGCAAACTGAGGAACTGGGCTGGAGGCTGGGCAAATCCAAAGAGTGTAGCTCAGGACAGGAGAAAAGCAAAACCCATCCACTCTCAGCCTGCTGCAGCCAGGAAGACCAGCAGAACTGGCTTGGCTGGTTTAAAGCCAGCAGAAGGTTCTTGTTTTGTTATGTTTTTTAATTCCTTCTTCCTTTCTTTTCTTACTTTTCCTTCCTTCCTTCCATCCTTCCTTCCTTCCTTCCCTCCTTCCGTCCTTCCTTCCTTCCTTCCCTTTCCTTTGTTTATGCCTTCTTCCTTACTTCCATTTTTTAAAAAAATTGCCACAAGTGAGAAAATAAAACCTGGAGCTGTGAAAAGACCAGAATTAGACCCAATCTAAGAGGGGTCATCCCAACAACTAAGACAGTGAGACAAATTTCACTTTGCTACTCCAGAGAACTTGGAAGTTATTGTATATTTATATTATTATTTCATTATTCGTACATCTTTTATTTTATTAGTACTTTTGTATTTCTCTTCTTTCTGTTTAGTCTTGTTTGGTTTGTTAAATTGCATGATTGGACTGGTTTCCCTTGTTCTTTCTTTCATGGTGTATTTTTAATTTTCCATCTTTCACCTCACTTGTGTTTCAATAGCATACTACTCAACATCTTTTACTTCCTTCTCTTGTTATCCAGATCACATAGATTCTGTCCTATAATTGTTGTTCTATTACTATTGTAAATAATTGCTGTTCCATATGATTGTAAATACTACACAGCACACCTCCCAGATCTTAACTTGCTTCACTGTTTCCTGAACTTTATTATTCTGGTGGTTAACTCTGTCCTCTCACACACTACACCTATATTCTATTCTTCACTCTCAATTTACCTCATAATCTGATCTTCCACAAACTCACTTCTTTCTAGATCCAACTCACAATCCTTCCCCGCCCCTAACAAGAGTCTTACCATTTTTCCACCCTTTCTAAGAAATGGTTAGTTGGGTGAAATATCATGGTTAACACTATACATTTCCAAAGGATCTCCTATCTCTATGGGCTGGTACTTCAAATACCATAGAATACACTCCCGCTGTCTTAAACCATTTTGCCTTCCCCCTCCAACTGATCACAAATAAGACTAAGTGGAAGTTGTGAACACCAGGATACCTGCTGGAAGAGGAAACCCAACAACAAAGGAACCACCAACTGATAAAAATTATAGAAGATGAAGGATGGAGTAGAAGCCACATAAACCTCAACCCAGGACCAATCTGCCAATATAACTATTGGTAGAGAAATTAGCCAGAACAAACAACTGAACAAGGGTGAGACAGAAGCCTCAAAGCCACATACAGACAGAAGAATCAGCTTCAACACAACCTGTCCACACCTGCAAAACAGAATAGAAGATGTGGTGGATAGAGCGACCCTCAGTTAACCAGCTGGAGGGAAGGACCCACCAAAGAAGGACCCAACAACAATCAAAACCCAAAGACATACAGGAAGCCAACATAAACAACAGCCCAAGACCAGCAAGCTCAGGAGATCAAGGAGACTGCACCACTGAATCTCACAGGTATTCTACCATAGAAGTTCACACAACAAACCCAGGAAGTCAGAACAAATACATTTAAAAGGCTGAGGCTAACAAGAAGAGTCTCACAAAAGATGGGAAGACAAAGAAACAATCCCCAAATGAAAGGAAAGGAGGAAGCCTTAGAAAGAACACTAAATGAAACAGAGGCAACTCAATTATCAGATATGGAGTTCAAAGCAATGGTTATCAGGAAGCTCAATGAGTAGAGTAATTTTTGGCGGAAGGCCTAGCGCCTACAGCTGTGAGCGTGGAAAAGGGGCGGGCGTTCAGCAGGATCTCCGGTGCCCAGGCCGTGCAATGGAGTGGGGGGAACTGCATGCCCCTCGGGATCCACAGAGTGCACACCTGTGAAACTGGAAGGGGCACGGGCACTCCACAGTGGGCTCCAGAGGGAGTGCTTGGGAGCTTGCAGATCTGGTGCCCAGAGCCCTTCCAGGGGCACTGGGCCCCCGTGGCTGGACCTGATGACAGTGCGCCAGAGGCTGATGCCCTTCAGTCTGCTGCAGCCAGCAAAACCAGGAAAAGTGGTTTGGCTAGTTTGAAACCAACAAAAGGTTTTTTTTTGTTTTTTTTTCTTTCCTTTTTTTTTCTTTTTTGGTTGATTTTTTTTTTAATTAAGTAACTTTATTTTTTAAATCTTATTATTGTTATATCGTTCCTTATGCTTCTATTTCTTTCTAGTGTTGATCCTTCTCCCTTTCTTTCCAAATTTATCTCTTCCATCTTCTGCTTTTTTCCATCTTTTTTTGAACCTGCAAGTAATAGCATATCTGTACTGTTATTTCATTATTCTTACACTTTTATTGCAATAGTATTTTAGTATTCCTCTTCTCTCTGTATAGTCTTCTTTGCTTGGCTAGTTATAATATATCATTTAATAGGTTTCTCCTGTTATCTCATCCATGGTGTATAGCTAATTAACTGCCCTTCATTTGTGTTATATTAGTACACTTCTCAAGGCTCCATACT
>JAPYXV010002977.1:0-12666 GCA_028533065.1 Trachops cirrhosus
AGGTAGATAGAAAATAGACGGGGAGGGCAAGAATAGTATGGGAAATGTAGAAGCAAAGAACTTATGACACATGGACTGAAGTAAAGGGGGGGAAGGTGGGTGGGAGAGGGTGTTCAGGGTGGAGGGGAATGAAGGGGGGATAATAGGACAACTGTAATAGCATAATCAATAAAATATATTTTTTTTAAAAAAAGAATTTAACCCAAGTACATCTGGCTATAAGTATGCATTTACACAGTACATCTCCAAACTGGTATCTCCTTACTTCTCCGACAGGTCCCAACACAGCTGGGCTGAAGGGCTCAGAGCTGAAGTGAGAGCAACTGTGGTGTGCAGCCCTTCATGTGTTCCGTTGTTCCCCCTGGTTGTAGACACTATCAAATGCATCGTACTGGCCATTGTCCATCTTTTCTACACTCTGATTCTACTCAAGATAGTCATTTAATTAAAGTTTAAGTATCAATGTTATAATTTCATTAAAGCTTAAATTTAAAATTAATCATGTCATATGTCTATAAAAAGATGGGTACACCAGTGTTCACTGCAGCTTTTTTCATGATAGAAAAAAATTGGAAAAAAAACAAATGTCCATCAACAGGAATACGACTAACCAAATTTTGGTATATGTGAGGTCTGTCTGGAAAAAGTACAGCCATTGTTAATATAACAAGAACAGTTTGCACAACATCAATGTAATCTGGCAGCCAAGGAGAGTGAACTGGAATGCACATGCATGAACAATGATGACTTCACTGTACTAGTCAGTGGGGGTATCAGATGTTGTTGAGTGAGCATGTGTACCGTGTGGCCATTGCATTCAAAATGACTGAGAGAGTAGAGCAATGAATGTGCATGAAATTTTGTGTTAGTCTTGAACATTCCTCCTCGAAAACTATTCGGATGATTCAGAAGGCTGCAGCTATGGGTAACTGCTATTGGCAGTTTCATCATGATGACATGCTGTCTCATGCATCACATCTTGTGCAGTTTTTTGGTGAAACGTCAAATCATCCAGGTGACTCAGCCTCCCTACAGCCCAGATATGGTACCCTACAGCTACTGGCTGCTCCCAAAACTAAAATAACCTTCAAAAGGGAAGAGATTTCAGACTGTCGATGAGATTCAGGAAAATATGATGGGACAGCTGATGGTGAGAAATGGCCTACTGGGAGAACTGTGAGAGGTTGCAAGGTGCCTGCTTTGAGGGGGACTGGGGTGTCATTGTCCTCTGTACAATGTTTCCTATATATTCTACCTTCTTCAATGAATATCTCTATTTTTCATATTACATGGCTGGGTATCCTCTGAACAGACCTTATGTTTATATAATTGAATACTACTTATCAGTAAAACACCGGGTACATTAATCAAAATGGATGTGTATAAAAGTACTATACTCATCAAAAGAAGTCAGACACAAAAGATTTACTGTACAGTTCCATTTCTATACAGTTCAACAAAATGCAAAACTAATCTATGGGATAAAAGTCAGAAGAGTGAAAGCAAAGACATTTCACAGAAATAGAGCTGAGTGCTAACCAGAAAATGTAATTCATTGTTCTGCCTAGAAGAAAGAACACCATTACACATTCTGCTCCAGGACACGAAACCCCTAATTTTTCTCAGGCATGTGTTTAAAAACTGTGGTGCCCAGAAACTTAGGTGTACAAGTTATACAGCAATTTCAATTTTTATCATTGTTCTGCTAAGAATGGTCAACCCTCTTGTGTGTCAGTAATACACTACCTTATCAACTTGGTGTTGATGCCATCACCATCTGAGTGGATCTATAGGATGAATGTTGTACAATGCAATGGAAATTCTTTACATAGTTCATGATCAAGGGATTTATAAAACATACCATTTGTGATATGGCTTATAAAAGTAAATAATAGTTATTGACATACAGAGATTACTTCATGAGTATTTAAAATGCCTTTTGCATATTGTAAAGTGAATGACAATTGACAAATTAGCCAGCATTAAATACAGCTATAAATTAAATAAAATAATTATAGAAAGTGTCAGTAAAAGGGCAGGGAGTATAATGATGAGACAGTATGGGAATATTATTACTTAGTAAGAATGTGTTTTAGAAAATTGTAATCTTTTTTTCAAATTTTGGGACAAATGGCTAGACTGTGCTCACCAAACCAGAGGTATATGAACTTTATTTTAGGAAATGAGTGAGGCAATATTTTTCCTCCTACAAGTGTCATGGAAGAACTCTGTCCAGTTCTGAATATTGTGTGCCTTTCTTATGAGGAGGCACAGTGAGATGTTTAGTGTCTCCAGGGATCCTTCTTTTCCTGTCACCATTTTTTCTCTGACCCTCCACCCCTGCTACCCAGTTGTCTCTGGTACTATGCATATAATTTCCCCATGGGCTCCTCAGCTGGACACATTGTCATCCTTTTTTAGTTCAGTGCCTCATTTGATACATGCTGTTGCCTTCTCTGCATTCCTTTAGATTTGATTGTTCTAAAGTAACCTGCTCTTTTGTGAGGTCCCCTCTAGCCCTGAATATAATTACTACCAAATTTAAAATATTCAAATCCATAGGAAATTTCTGCCTCTCATGGTGACCAACACCCCTTCCACCACAAAGACCAGTTCTGCTTTCTCATGGGTGGTAACTTCTCACTGTTTGACACTGTAGCACTGACAGATGCAAAGACTCTGCCTATTTACCTTAATAAACTATGAACTTGAATATGGAGCAGGAGCTTTTGAGCTATTACAGGAAAACATAATTATAAGGAGGACTTGGCTCTGGTTTTAAATCAGCCTGAAATTGTAGGCAAGTGCCTTGACACCCCCCCAACCAATGCAAAGCCACAAGATCGAGGAAGGACATCTCCTCCTGATGCCAGCTCATCAGATTTAAGGAAAAACAAGGAGTTCTATGTATTTTAAAAGATTTTTCTGACATTGTAGAATTAAATGACAAAACTTGACTTTTAATGGACTCTCCATTCTACCATCCCAAAATTCTACTTACTATTTCTCTGTATAACTATGAGAATACTGAATCTGGCCTATTTTGCCTATTATTTAATTTTACACTTCTATCAAGGAATAACTATTTTTAGTTTCTAAGATATTTCTACCTAAAAGAGCAAAAAACTCATTTTTCAATATCTTCTGAAATTAAGACTTTGCCAACCATCAGATAAAAAATAGGCATTTCAACACTTGATGGTGACAGTGATGATACTGAGAAAAAATTATTTTTTCCAGAGTTGTTAAGTTTCTTGCTAATCTGATTTATTTCTGACTTGGCCTATCATTTATCTTGTCATCACCTTAGTCCATCTGACTTTATTATAAATTGTTTAAATTTTTTAAATATTTTTAAGATTTGAGGAGACACATGTCATCTCAACTTTTTCCTTTGAGCATGGCTGTGCCTAGAGAACATAAAGATATATTAATAGATAACCATCTTAACTTTAAAAATCCCTCTAATAATTATATTTCTTAGGCATTTAAAAATTTGCATCCAGACTTCCAGCCAAGATGGAGATGTAGTAGACACACTGTGCCTCCTTGCAAAACCAAAAGAAGGACAACAACAAATTTAAACACAGAAGACAATCAGAAGTTTCAGAAAATTGAACTGATGGGAGTTTGACAACCAATGAGTTGAAGTAGAAACATTCATCCAGACTTGTAGGAGGGGTGGAGACAGGCAGCCAAGGCAGAGAGGACTTGAGGCAAGGCAGCAGCTGGAGAACCTGATGGGCAAGGCAACAGCTGACTGTTCCATATTTGTGTGCTGATAAACCAGGAGGAACAACTGGGGAGTGAGACAGACCGTGCAACCCAGGCTTACGGCATGGGGACATAAAGTCTCAAAACCTCTGACTGAACAAACCTGTGGGGTTTGGGGCAGTGGGAGAATCTCCCAACCTCACAGGAGCCTAGAGACCCACAGGGTCCTAGAATGTACACAAAACCACCCACCATTCCTTTCTGGAATCAGCACCAGAAAGGTCCAATTTGCTTGTGGGTAGCAGGGGAAGTGACTGAAAGCTGGCCGAGAGCTGAGCAAACAGCATTGTTCCCTCTCTGACCCCTCCCCCACATACAGCAACACAACACAGGAACAGGGGTTGCCCTGCCCTGGTTAATACCTACTGCTCCACACCTTACTACATAACAGGTGTGCTGAGACAAAAAATATGGCCCAAATGAAAGAACAGATTAAAGCTCCAGAAGAAATACAACTAAGCAATGAAGCAATGCCCATCTATCAGATGCAGAGTTCAAAACACAAGTAATCAGAATACTCACAAAAGTGGTTGAATATGGTCACAAAATAGAGAAAAAAAAAGAAGGCTATGAAAAGTGAAATAAAGAAAAATATATAGGGAACTAACAGTGACAGGAAGGAAACCAAGACTCAAATCAGTGATTTGGAGCAGAAGAAAGAAATAAACATTAAACCAGAATAGATGATGAAACAAGAATTTAAAAATATGAGGAAAGGCTTAGGAACATCCAGGAAAACTTTAAGCCTTCCAACATTTGAATCATAGGGGTGCCAGAAAGAGACACGGAAGAGAAAGAAATTGAAAACCTATTTGAACAAATAAGGAAGGAGAACTTCCCCAATCTGGCAAAGGAAATAGACTTCCAGGAAATCCAGGAAGCTCAGAGAGTTCCAAAGAAGTTGGACCCAAGGAAGCACACACCAAGGCACATCATAATTACATTGCCTAAGATTAAAGATAAGGAGAGTCTTAAAAGCAGCAAGAGAAAAGAAGACAGTTATGTACAAAGGATTTCTCATAAGACTGTCAGCTGATTTCTCATAAGAAACATTACAGGCAAGAAGGAGCTGGAAAGAAGTATTTGAAGTCATGAAAGGCAAGGACCTACATCCAAGATGACTCTATCCAGCAAAGCTTTCATTTAGAATGGAGGGGCAGATGAAGTCCTTCCCAGACAAGGTAAAGCTAAAGGAGTTCATCATCACCAAGCCCTTATTATATGAAATGTTAAAGGTACTTATCTAAGGAAAAGAAGATGATCAAAACTATGAACAGTAAAATGACAACAAACTCACAACTATAAATAACTGAAATTTAAAAAAAACCCAAAACAAAAAAGCAAACAATTAGAATAGGAACAGAATCACAGAAATGGAGATCACATGAAGGTTAGCAGCAGGGAGGAGTGGGGGAGGACAGGGGAAAAGGTACAAAGAATAAGAAGCATAAGTACAAAATAGGTAGGTACAAAATAGGGGGAGGTTAAGAATCATATAAGAAATGGAGACACCAAGGAACTTGTATGTATGACCCATGCATATGATCTAAGTGAGGTAATGCTGGTGGGGGGTGCAGAGCAGAGGGGAATAAAGAGGAGAAAAAAATGGGACAACTGTAATAACATAATCAATATAATGTACCTAAAATTTTTTGCATCCACCTGACACTAATATAATATTGTATGTCACCTGTAATTGAACAATAAAAAATTCATTTAAAAAATAAAATAAGTCATGGCCAGGTAGCTTAGCTGGTTAGGGCATCATCCCAATACACTTAGGTTGTGGGTTCAATCCTCAGTCAAAGAAATATAAGAATCAACCAATGAATACATAAATAAGGGGAACAACAAATCAGAGTTTTTCTCTCTCCTCTCCTCTTCTCTTATCTTCTTTTTTCTTCTCTCTCCCTCCCCTTTTTAATCTCTCTAAAATAAATTTTTAAAAATTAAAAAAAGTTGAATCTAAATAACTAATATTTTATTCTTGGAGTGGTGGGTAGAATAAGAAGGAGGAAAGAATTTATGTCCTTAGCTCAAATTCTGGTACAGAAGAAAGACTTCATCCCTTGTATGCAACAAGGGTCACATAAAAGAAAATCATTCATCCAGTTAGTTACCCAATACTTAATAATTCTTTCTAAATATGCAGTACCATAACAGCAATACAGAGTCAATTGGAAATAGAGAAAAACAATGAATTAACTAGAAAATATCAAAAGAAAAAGAAAAATATCCTAAAATGAGATGTTTTTAGGACAATCTAGATGAAAGCCTAGTTGGGGGTGGGGTATGGAAATCAGGCACAAGAAAATGAGACTTACACATAGCGATTATTCCTCTGAAAGAGAGGAACTGGTTTGCAATGTGCTAGGCCAGAAGTATCCCTAAAAATCCATACTAGATACATTAGCAGAGAAAACACCAAACTGAACAAAAAAACATGTCCAGTAAGTGACCGGCTGGGCTCAGATGTCCAATGAATGTTGTAACCTTTACTGCTGATGCAATGGAGAGAGCCATATCACACAAAATTAGAACAGACCACAAGTAAAGACTGGCAGTGATTTGTTTTTTGTGGAATTGCAAACTGTTATTATTGCAGGCCGTTGCAGAAGGCCCAAGGCATGGAAAACCTAAGAAACACCAAAAATACAATCCCAGTTAGACTATATTTGTCAACTGTGGAATCCCTAAATGACGATTTCTGAGAATACATTTCTCAATTCTTCAATGAAGAATGTGCTGACTTGATAAAAATATTAGGCATTTTAACACCACAAAGGGAACATTCATGAAACATTCAGGTTATTCACAAACTAAATGAATAATTAAGTAATGGCATGAACAGAAGGTTCTGTTACTGTATTCTGGTAAGTAAAAATTTGTTTTTAGCTGAAAACACAGAAAGGGTTAAAGAATATTATTAAATAAAGATTAAGATCAAAATTATCCCTTAGTCTGTCCATATGTGGAAAAGAGTTTTATTTGTTTGTTCTTTCTTCAACTGTGCCTGGTACAGATATCAACATGATGGCCTTCCCTTCCCACTTCTTAGATATTACAATGGTTTGTAACCCTTCAAAGCTCAATTGTGTCCAACAAAATCTTATTGCATAGTATTAAATTTCTCTCCTTAGAGAGACATTAAATTGAATTCACTTTTTGTCCTTAGTGGGCAATACTGGAAAAAAAAGGTTAAGAAACACTGTGGTAGATGGTCTTTCACTCATTCATTCTTAGTCTGCTATTATTTCAAGAATATTTATTGAATAAATGTCCTATGTCAGGTGCTGTGGTGAGTGATTGGAGATATAATGGTAAATCAGACCCTGAATGTGTCCTCATTAACTCCTAATCTATCCAGAGTACATGAGAGATAAGCAACTGCCATAATTAAGAAGGATCAGTGTTATCATAGGCATGCATTGGAAGTATATAGAAGAGGTACTCAGCCAAGGTGGAAATAGGAATCAGGACAGGCTTCCTGAAGGATGTGACTTCAGCACTGAGTCCTGATAATGACAGATCAGAGTTAGACAGATAATGAGAGCATGTACAAAGACTCTGAGGAAAAGTTAGGGGGTACAGGGAAGGAAACTACTGTAGTATGACCTGAGCTTAGTGTGAGGCAGGAAGTGTAACAAGTGGGGCTGGAGTCATATGTAAGAGCCAGATTCTGAAGGATTGTCAATGCAACTCTAAAAAGTTTAAATTTTATCCTGAAGGTATTAGAGTTATGTAGGATTTTAAGCAAAGATTGAAAAGTATATTGTTGTTTTAGAAAGTTTATTTTGACCATGGTGTAAACAACAGATTGGAAAGACAGTAAAGAGGTTCTTATAAATAGCAGGTGAGACAAGAGTGGCCTCAAGTAAGAAACAGTGGTGGTTGAGGTGGATAGACACAGGATTCAAGAAGTGTAGAACTGACAGGACTACACTGATTGGGGTTGGTAAGGAACAGATAGGTAGGTGATAAGGATGACATCCAGGTTTCTAGCTTGATCAACTAGACAAAAAAAGAAATAAGGGGAGTTGGAAATTTGAAATAATTTTGGAACTTCTAAGTGGAGATTTCCAATATACATTTGATATACAACCCTGAAGCACAGGAGAAAAATCCATACTAAAAAAAGATGTGTAGATAGATTAAATGCTTCAATCAAAAGATGAATGAATAAAGAAGAGGTGGTACATATACACAATGGAAGAATGAAATCTTACCATTTTCAACAACATGGATGGATCTAGAAAGTATTATGCTAAATGAAATAAGTAGGACAGAGAAAGACAAATACCATATGATTTCATTTATATGTAGAATCTAAAGAACAATATAAATGAACAAACAAAACAGAAACAGACTTATAGACACAGAGTACTGACTGATGGTTGCCGAAGGGGAAGGGAGTTGCCGGACTGGGGGGAAAAGGTGAAGGGATTGAGAAGTACAGATTGGTAGTCACAGAATAGTCATGGGGATGTAAAATACAGCATAGAAAATATAGTCAATAATATTGTAATAACTATATATGGTGTCAGTTAGGTACTGGAAGTATCAGGTGGAACATTTTATAAAGAATATGTTTGTTTAACCAGTATGTTGTACATCTAAAACTAATATAGAATAATATTGAATGTGAACTGTAATTGAAAAAATAATTAAATTTAAAAATACTTAAAGATAGCTAAAGAAGGAGTAGTGCATAAAAGCAGTTGAGAAATAGCGGTCAGGGAGGGAAGAGAACACCAGAAAATGTAGTACCACGCATGTGGTAGGTGGGTAGAATTTTTGCACAAGGAGGAAACAGTCCATGGCACCAACTACTATAAACACTACCTAGGAAGGTGACTGAAAAGTGTTCATTCCAGTTAACAGGCAAGAACTCATTGCTTAACCAGAATGAAACCATTGGTAGATTTTAAGAGACAAGTTTCCACATAGTTATGGAGTCAAAGTCTATATTGAAGTGGGTTGAAAAAGAAGGAGAAGGTGAAGAAATTGGGTCATGAAATGTTGACAACTCTCAAAAAATTTGGCCATGAAGAGAAAGAAAGAAAGGTGTGAGTAGCTGGGTGGAAATGCGTATGGTTGAAGCAGGGTGTGTTGTTTCTGGGTTTTATGAAAGGACTTGAGAACTAAACATCAGTGAAAGAGGACCAACAGGGAGAAGAAGATGATAAAGTAGAGAGAGAAAACACCTGGGGAGACCATAGACAGATCCAATGGGTTTAAACTTTATTTACTCCTTCCAAATCTTGATTACTTGATATTTGAAAGGAAAAAAGCAAATTCAGGATCTTTTCCCTGGAGATAGAAACTATAACACAGAAAACAGTCTGTAAGAACTCTGCCCTTAGATCCACTCTTCTAAGAATATTGTATGTTTACCTTTGCCTTCTCTTTCAGAAAGGGTAAAAAAAATGATTGATACATCTCACTAATGTTCATCTGATGTCAGATCCTATGAGAACTTCCAGTCTCATGTAAATAACTACAGATGTGGTTTCCCTGACTCCATATACAGTAATTTAAATAGTAACAGTCCTTGCCCTCCAGAAACTCACAATAAAAAACAGATGGCATGGACACACATCCACCACCACCACCACCACCACATGAGGACACAATATTATAGTAAAAGAACATGATGGTTCTTAAATAAGAACTTATATTAGGTACAAGTTTAGCATTTGTTGTTTCTGGCTATGGAATTCATGAAAGTTTTGCTGGGAAATTGGGTAGGGTTAGGAAAAGCATTACTTGACTTTCATATAAACAGGAGAGGCCTGGAAGGGAAGAGAGGAGTAAGAACTTGACCAGATTACAAACTCTGAGGGGAAAAAAATCTGTCTCTCATATCCTTACACCCAGGCTTACAAGCGCTGAATTTGTGGTAGTAACTGGGTGACTATATAAAATCCTAGATCCAGAAACTTATCGATGGAAAATTAGGCAAGCATTGAACAGGCAAGCCTGGATGGGAGGCAGAATGCATCCTGGAACTCAGAGAAGAGGTCTAAAACCTTAGACTGGTGGGAAAATGTTTCCACTGATGGACTTATCAAAGAGCAACCAAGCTGATGATAAGACATCTCAGGAGAAGAATACTGTAGAGATGAGAAAAAGTGGATGTAGAAGACATGGAAGAAACAGCATAAGTGTTTAGTAATAAATAGAATATTGCCATAGGCAAGATTTTAGCATTTTTCTGATAAAGGAGGGGAAATTTTGTCACTTATTCCAAAAAAAAGTCTAGATTATTGAGCATTCAATTAAGAGCTGCAAAGAGACTTCAGATGAAAACATGTTCTAAAATTATTTATCTACATTTTAGACTTTGTTTTTCATAAGTCTTATATAGACCATGTTGAAATATATTCTAGCAGACAGGAACTAATAAATGATGTAGGAAAGGAAAGCTGGGGTCAGACATTTTAGATTGAGAAAGTTCTACCCAAAGTCAAAAGCTAACAAGAGACAGCACCAGGACTTCACCTCAGTATTTGATTCTAAATCCTATGTCACAGAATTGTTTGGAAGCGGAGATACATAACATGCCCATGATTATAATATTAATACTGTAACCTGGCAAGAAGTAATGAGGACTTAATCAAAGACAGAGGCAACAAGAAAGGAGGGAAAAGATTGGATTTCAAAGAAACTGTGGAGGGGGTGTTAACAGGGTTTGACAACTGAGTGTATGTGGTGGATAAGAAAGAGGGATACATCATGAATGTGTCCTCGGAAACGGCTCACCACAGAGTGCAACTTGATGGTGGCATGCCAATGAGAGAAATGTGTGTTCATATGCCATCTGAGAGAATCTGTCCATGATAACATGCTTGAATGAACAAGGCTATTATGATAATGAGATTACAACAAAAATGTTTTGGGGGCAGCCTTTGATTATACAAAAAGCAAAATCAGTAAAGACCTGTGACTTTTTTCTCTAGCATTACTCCTTACGAAAAATGCTCCAATGAGCATGCATGAGTAAAGCTAGTCAATTTACAGGTAGAGTTTGATTGGATAAGCTAGGGAGCTCTTGAAAAGGATATATCAGGCTTAAATAACTTATTGAAAATAAGAGATTATAGAATGTTAAAAATTGAAAAACTTTGAAGATCACTTAATTCAATAATTTCCATTAAAAGAAAACTGTATATAAACTACATTAAACATATACAAGAGTAAAGAGCATCGTACTCTGAATCTCTATTAAACTATCCCTGATTCAATGTTTATTAATTTATGGCCAAACTTATTTCACCTTTCCCCACCCCAGATAACTGTTTCATCCACAAATATTGTAGTATGAATCTCTAAAACATAATAATTCTGTTAAAAAATGTAATAATATCACCATACCTACAAGATCAACAATAATTTCTTAATACTATAAAATATCTGGTCAGCATCCAACATTTCTCCTATTGTTTCATAATTTCTCTAGGAATGCCTCTGAGGTCATTTTAATCTATTGAACCTACCCCCTTTTTCTTTTATTAGCCTGCTAATAAAATAGAAAACACTATGTCTTATGAAGCTTCCTATATTCTGGATTTCACTGAATGCCTCCTAAGTGGTGTCATTCTACACATTCGTATTCCCTGTGTTTCCTTTAACCTAGTAGGTATATAGAGACTTCATCAGATTCAAGTTTGATTGTTTGGCAAGAATGCATCACAGATAATGGAGGCACACAATGGCTGCTTTTTTTTGGTGTGAAAATTCTTTTTTTTTTAAAAAATGTTGTTTATACTATTACAGTTTTCCCCACTTTTTCTCCCTTTTGCCACTTCCACCCAGCCCCATACTCTCCCTTCCCTCAGTCAATCCCCATATTGATGTCTGGGCTCACAGGCCACGCATAGATGTTCTTTGGTTATTCCTTCACCACCTTCATCCAGTTCCCGCCTCCCCCAAATCCCTTATTTTTTAAAGATGGATTAAATTGAAGGCTCAGGGTGGTTAAGTGGTTCACACTGCACTAAAATCAAGAATAAAACTCTTGTCCTTTGATACTCAGTTAGCTTTCCTTTCATTATATAATAGACTATTAACAACTCGCTAAGTTATTATAGTGTACCAATTGCTCCACTAGGTATTGCATGAGATATGGTCCCAGCACTCACAAAATTACCCAAGCCAGAAGTCCAGAAATCATCCTAGGCTTCTCCACTTTTCTTCCTTCTACTAAATCTTATTAATTTTACTTATGTAATATCAATATTTCTCTCATTTGTTCCATGCTTTTCATCCCACTGCTATCGCTTTAGTTTAGACCTTTATCATTGCTTTCTTAGACCAGTAAATAGCTTCTGGAAACTTCTCTCCTCCATAACAATATTGCCTTCTTTAGCCCAGCAATTTTTTTTCAATTTTTGCTTTAACCTTTTGGGACTTCTCATTGTCATGATGAAGTCCATACTTCTTACAGTCCCATTCACCTATAGTCCCATTCTATCCTCTGGCTTTTACCTATCCAATCACCCTCATTTATCACTACTTCTGCTCACTCTATCCCAATCTATTGAATCAGTCAAGTTTTCTGAATGTGCCAACAGGGATATACAGTGATTAAAAGTAGTCTCTGGGATTAGACAGGCTTGACTTTGATCCCTAGATTCCCCCACTTATTAGCCATGCAACTCAGGGTATACTAAACCTCACTGTGCCTCACTTACCTCACCTAAAGAATGGGAATGATTTCATAGACTTATTTTCTGCATGTGTGAAGGATAAGTGAAATAGCCTAAGTGAAGGACTAGCACAAGAGCACTCAGCAAATATTCAATAACAGATGGTGTTTATGTTGTTCATATTTTCCTTGTCTTTTTTTTTTTTTTTGAAGTTCCAAATAGCTATGTTTATTTTTTTTTTTAA
>JAPYXV010002978.1:0-12664 GCA_028533065.1 Trachops cirrhosus
CATGGACATGAACTAAAAGGGGGGAATGTGGGTGGAAGAGGGTGTGCAGGGTGGAGGGGAATGAAGGGGGGTAATGGGACAACTGTAATAGCATAATCAATAAAATATATTAAAAAATAAATAAATAAAAGAAATACGAGTTTAAACATTGGTCCCATTTATTATCTTCACCGACCCATTTCAGTTGTCCTTATTCTTCTGTTTTCAGGATAGAGGAACACCCTACATCTAGGGCAGGGTGTCCTAGACAGCTTTCCTTGGGGAAGTCTCAGGGAGCCCAATGTTTCATGCAAAGTATTGTATTATTTTATTTCATTTCAGGTTGTTTGTGGAGACAGTCTGTGACTATGTTAAGAGGTTTTATGTAAGATGGTAAAAAGGAAGGATTGTTCCTTTGTCAATGAATGCATGGTTTACTGCTTCTGCCCACATAATCTTCTGTTTGTGAATTCTTAATGATTTGATTTCCAACCATAGGGTGGAGATCTGGGCTTGCTTGTTGTAGGGGATGTTAATAGTAAGACACAAGGTCTGAAGTCCAAGGTCATTTTAGAGATTTCAATTTCCCATAAGCTCTGTGTCTACAGAAAGCAGGTGTTTTCTTATTCTACTTTCACCAGGCGCCTGTGGCTTTCTCAGGCTGAGTTCCAAATTATGGTTATTGAGGTGTGTGTGTGTGCGCGTGCATGTGTGTGTCCAGGCACAGAAGATTCCCTCTACTCCCAAGGTTCCACCTAAGGATCCTTCTTCCCTCTCCACCTGCTGTGGCACCTGAGAGTTTTACTTGCTTACTTATATTGGGCCTTGGGAATCACCAGCAATTTGGTTCATATAAAAATCATTTCAATGCTTGGTGAGGATGAAAAGGCAGAGTAGCAGATACATCCACAATTGCTCCAAAATTTCTTCTATGATTCCGGAAGCAAAATTGAAGGTTCCCCTGAATAGCCTCACTTTGTCCTGATTTTGTTTCTTCAGTAGCCCCAGACTGTTAGCTTCTTATGGCCATGACAGTGTTCCATGTCTCACTGTTGTATCGTGAAGTCCTTCATAAGAGGTGCTCGGCAGAGATCTGTGGTGGTGACATCAGCGTTTTTGTTGTTGTTTGTGTTGCATTTTCTTATCCACCTGACCTACTGCAGAGACTGTGTAAAAGTTGCACAAGATTACTTTTGCTGGATCCATGAGATAAATGGGTGTTTCTGCCATACAATTCACTCCATATTGATATAAAACCAGTGGGGAAAGAAAAATGATATTTTTCATTAAGTCAGGGTAGCCAGTCCCTGTATTCAGTAATTTATGTTTTTCCAAAAACACCTGTTGGCCAATGTATAGAGATGGTCATAATAAATGTTCGTAACGTCTAGCAGTTTATCTTGCCCATCACAGTCATCCCTTTGCACTCATTCCAGTTTCAATCAAGATACACAAATGTAGAGTTTATTAGGATGATACGGGCTGGGGATTTATAGTCAATATGCCTCCCACCAATTAAGTAGAACTACCCAAATAATCTCCATTCACATTGATTAAAATGTAGGCATATTTGACCTGAAAGTAAAAATTGCTATGCAATAAATATACAATTATACTCTTCTTTAAGATTAGTCAAATTAGCACCTTGCATTTTTATTCAGAAAGTAATGCTGGTGAACAAATTGCTCTTCTTCTTCACACTGATCAATGGTGCCCTAGGAATCAGGTACTTCATTGTCAATTTATTGGCAGAAGACACCTGAAAATCATATTAGAAAAAAATAGATATGTTTCTTAAAGGCTGAGTACAGCCTTAGAACTTAACATTTAGAAACAGTTGGCAGGAATGCAGATGGATGCTTTTAAAAATGATTTAAGCTGAATGTAGAAAGTTCAGAAAAAATCACATTAGTAAGTCTTTGAACAAGTTGAAGGAAAATAGGTAAGTATGGTAGTAGTTAAAACATTCTACCCTTCTTCTAGTGCCAGCACCAGATTTTTTTAAAGCCATTCCTCCATCTCTCCTAATTCACGTGGTTCTAGTGGTACTGCTTGCATCCCTAACGCCAAAGGTGAACAAGTGACCTGCCCTGGCCAATCAGAGTAACGCAGCCCTGTGATTAGAGGGATAAATTCATACTTGGTTATTACCAATTTCAAATAAATAAGACTCAGTTCCAGAACTCTTTTGAACTTCTTAGTCCAGGGAAGCTAAGCTGCTAGGAACAGATAATAATCTTGGAATAATTGGCAGCCCTAGTGCAGTAAATTAAGAACAATATGAAAATGAATTAAAGCAAAGAAAATAGAGTTGAGGTTTAGAAACTAATAATTTGGATATTTATTGAATCCCTGAATGTAGCCATGCTCTAAAATAATATCTCAAGACTTTTTAAAAAGTATTCAGGTTTTAAAGTTTTTAAAAATTTTATAAAAATAATATATATTCTCCTAAAACAATCAAACAATACAGATAAACTAGAGTTCCTAGAGACATTGCCACCTGTTTCTTTCTCCAAATTCTAGACTGCCAAACAGTCAATGAGACAGCTGAGAAGTCAAATAAAATGAAGACTGACCATTTTCTTCAAACTCACAAATTCAGCAAAGGTCAGTGGGGCCAAAACTTGATTGGAATGGACTTAACAACAATTGACAAGAGAGAAATTGAGGCAGAAATTAAGTAGTATTTTTTCCTAGAAGGTTTGCTTCAAGGAAAGCAAACAGAGTGGTCATTGGCCGAAGAAGTAGAGTCCATAGCATTGACTCGCCAAAGGATTCCTCGTGCATTTGAGTGAAGCGGTACTGCCTACCTGGCTACGGGTGACTGCCTCTCTGAGGGTCACAGGGGAGTTCGCCCCACTGAGTCCCTGGTCACATTCATTGACGTGATCCGTTGGTATATCAATTTGCCTCCACTAGACTGGGAGCTCACTGAAATTAGGGTCTTCCCTTTGCTCATCATCACACCCCTAGCACTTCACACAGTAGGGCCTGTGACAGATATGCAGTGAATGGCTCTCTAAGTGAATACAGCAACACTGATACAGGAGCAAAATAACATGCTGTCTGCACACTCAAATGCACATACTAAGGAACTACACACAGTGTGTGGGAAGTAACAGGCATAAACATCTTCCAGCCCCAGGAAGATGTTACCGGTTGTACACATCCTTTCACTACCGACAGACCCTATATTTTTAAAATAATTGTCTTCAAGCAAATCTACACCACTCCAACATTCCCCATTAATGTTAACTTTAAAGTTGAATGAAACAAACCACCCCCTGCGGTTTTTGCCCAATAGCTAGAGAAAACTTATAAAAACGGAGGATGGAGAGAGTGATGCTGATCTAGCAGGGACTCCCTTTGGGAGCACTTTACTCCCCAGTTTGGTCATTTGGTGTATACCCCTATCTCTGGGTGCTAATGGAGAAAGAATTCCATACTTCTTTCCTCTTTCTCATTAAAAACTCTAAAAGGTTTTCAGACTTTTTCTTTCAAAATTTATACACTTTGCTTTCCATTGCCAAGGAAATGTGTGTGCATCTGAGATAGAGAGAGAGACATCACCAGATCCTGCAGACTCCATCTCTACTGTAATGAAGCACAGTAAAATTTGAAAGGCCTGTGCAGTTTTGTTTTCATAAATGCATCCCTGAGAAAATTAATCAGAGTAATGAAAGAAGCAGGCTGATGAAGGAGGTTCACAAAGATTCTAGCTCAATTTGCCAGGAAAATGGAAGCACAGTCATTCTCCAGCATACCTTAATGCTCCTTGCAACTTCTAAAAACGTACCTATTAATTGGTATAGACCCTGGAAATATGAATAAAAACACTATTTTAAAATACACTTGTGTATTATGAACATGCAGCTTCTCTTACCCTCTGAGATGCTTAGCAAAAATGTCATTTAAAATTTTGTAATTTCTATAAAGTGCATATGCAGCAAGCAACAGCAACAGTCAGAATTATAGAATCATTAAAGCATTAAATTATCAAAATTCACAATCCTGAGAAATGGGACACACTGCTGTCTCCTAAGCCAGGTTCAGAATGAGTCAGATGAGTGGAAATGACTTCAAGAGAAGGGTGATGCAACCATAAAACCTAAGTCTATTCTTGGGCCATCCACCAAAGCCTGAGCCACTCACCACCCACAAACTGCGTCCATTTATTTCCTCAGCACAGTCATTCTCAACCATGGGCCAGCTCTCCCCCCTCCCCACACTCAGGCTGGAGGACAGATGGCAGTATCTGGAAGCATCTTTATTGTCACAACTGAAAAGAGGGAGCCATTGTTATGTAGTGGGTACAGACCCTGGATGCTGCTAAACATCCCACAACATGGGAAAGTACCCTACAACCAAAAATGACCCACCCCCAAACGTCGATAATCCCATGGTTGAGAAACCCATCTGCACAGGAACTCCCAGGGAGTTAGTTGTAACATGTGATATTGGGTAATACAGTTATTAACTCAAAAGATATTTTTGTTGCTTTGACTTTAACTGGAAAAAATCACCCTTTAGTTGAACTATAACCATGTTGAAATATTAACTCATTGGTGACATAATAAAAATGGCACTAGAAATAATTTTTATGAATGATTAATCACTATGTGTTCGGTAAGTTATCCAAATCCCTACAGCTGGTGTTTGCTCTTTCACGCTCCTGTTTGCTAATGCTACAGCGTAACTTCTGGTAAAACTCGAATTGTGAAGCAACTTTACAGTGATATTGGACATGAAACATTTTGCTTTCAGTGTTTTCCCATGTGAAACCCATTTTATTTTTATATGAAATGTTCATTATAAATTAATTGTGTTCTGATTAATTAGGCACTTCCTTTTATTGGAAGTAATTACAATTTATAGAGGGACCTTTGTACTTTTTATTATATGTATCTCATTGGTGGTGCTTCGCCATTTAAAATGAACATCAATCCAGAGTTCTTTCCTAAGAAAACCAGTGTATACCTTTCAGTTTTAAGACTTCTCCCCTTCTCAACCATCTTCCACATCTCTTTTTGCTTATCTGAAAAAGCAGCATCAGAATTTGCATATGATGATTGTTCTTTGGAAGTAGAAAGTTGGGGCACTGGGTTATTTTTATATGTGAAACATTAATAAACTAACCACACCTGGAAAGGGCCCTATTATCTTTTAGGCCCCATTCCACAGCTAGATGACCTTATTCTGTCCCTCCTATGCCTGGCCTTCCATGGGGTTCTAATGGGACACTCCAGGGTCATGCCCCTGACCCTTCTCTTCTCTCTCCACTTACCAACTTGGAGATGCTGCATCCCATTCTCTAGTTTCCCTTCTCTCTGATTCTCTTGTGAAGGAGAAATTTCCGATGCTTAGGAGTTACTATCTCCTGCTCTCTAGAGGACATATTCACGCTGTAGAGCACTTTTAGGGAGGCATTATATTAACCCAAAGAAATGTGTGATTCCTACATTGGTAATTTCAGAATCTAGTATTAGACTAGCTTTGAGAAAGGCAAAGGGAGTTTAAGAAACTCTTGATTCATAATATAATCTAGGTACCTGTCAACTTTTACTACAAATGTTCCTGACATGAATGTCTCTATGAGTCTGCTAAAAGAACATTTTGAAACTTCTTACATTCAAATGGCTTAGTTGTTATTAAAATTTTCTTTGTAATGTTGATGCTCAAATTATAAAAAGCATTTTCAGGCTTAAGAACATAGGGTATTCTAAACTCCCGTGTTCCACGATATTTTTGCTTTATGAAAAGCTGCCACAAGTTAGTGCTGTTTCTCACCAGTAATCAGACAAATTGCTATCGTTGAGTTGTGCTCCCCCTAAAATTCATATGTTGAGGCTCTAATCCCCCCAATATGATATATTTGAAGGTGGCGTCTTCAGCAGGTAATTAGGTTTAGATGAGGTCATGCTGCGATTGGTACTGTTATAAGAAGAGACACCAAAGTGCTCGCACATGCCTCGATCCTAGGCTTCCCAGTTTCCAGAATTATAGAAATAAATTACTGTTGCTTAAGCCACTCAGCCCCCAGCTGTATAATACACAAACAAATAAATAGAGTAAGAAAAAAGTAATGAACCCCTTTAGTATCATTATAAGTATTAGGAATTAGAACTGTTATTTTTCTTTAAAAATGTACTGTACAAATGACATCATAGTGGCAGTATTGAAAATAAGCTACAAAAAATTTACCATAAAAACACCACCCAAACAAATGAGCCCTTTACTTTTAGAGTATTCCTTACTAAAATAGATTCTTCATGCATTAGTCTAAAGCCTTGCCCAAGGGGATGGAAAATGCTAGCTGTAGGAACAGTTCTTACAACTTATCGGGTCATCTTAGTCACTTCACGCTACCGCTCAGGACACAGTGTGCACAGCTGTGAAGTGCAGACTGTAACGTTGATGGGCCACGCAGAACTGTGGTGAGGGATCTGGTAAACGCCACGGTGACTGTGAGCAGCAGCAGTAGTATGCCACGGTAAGCTCTCTGCGCATCATGAGAAGACTAGCTGGTATCCTTTATTTATTTTAATGGGTTGCTCTGTTCGTACAAAAAAATCACCAATCCAAGGCATCCTGCCTGCTAAAATGCAACTAACAGAAAGAAAAAAACTTAAAGCAACAAAAGCACTAATGGCTAACATGAGGTAGGCCCTTGCTATGTTCGATGAATATTTCAAGTGCTTTGCAGGTAAAACTCCTTTCATCATCAAAACAATTCTATGAATGTTGTATTCTATTTATAATTCTTATTTTGATCTCCTATTTTAAAGATAAAGCAAATGAGACACAGGAAACTTAAATAATTCCCCAGGGCACTTGGGGTGGTAATAGCAGAGAGAG
Organism: Trachops cirrhosus; assembly: GCA_028533065.1. NCBI lineage: Eukaryota > Metazoa > Chordata > Mammalia > Chiroptera > Phyllostomidae > Trachops > Trachops cirrhosus. The sequence goes on from JAPYXV010002978.1 coordinate 6,838, forward strand.
ATTTTGAACTCAATCCAAGTCTGGCTCCTGACTCTTCATTCTTAAGCAGGAGAAGTGATTTCTCAGCTAAACTCGCAGCAGCCACAAAGAAGATGCCCTAAATGCAGCATAAAGGCTGAAGAAAACAACATATTCCCAACCTAAGGCACAGTCTGTGGTCTACTTTGCAGTCATTATATGGTCAAAGATCCTAAGAAGTCCTGAGCCTCACACACCCATTGCCACAGTAACCATGCATGTGCAGGCACAAAGAATAATTATAGCCAGGAAGTGGGAATTTGTTGAGCTGAAGGATAAGTCATTGAAAAGTGTGACTCTAGATGGGAACCATATTTCTTCTGCGCATTATTCTCAATTCTCCCAACAACTACAATGACCTCAGTTGACTATACAAACTCCGGGATTTGGAGATTTTTATTTCCAGTTGTGTAAGATTACACTTGAATCCAGTGTGCCAGAGTCTGGCTGTTTATGGAATAGCTGCACATTTCTGGCAAACAAAGTGTTTTGCTGTCACAAAGTCAAGCCTTAAAGCAGCCAATGGTCTTGGGGCATTTTGCCACTAATCTAAACAGCTAATAAAGTGAGATCATAGCCCCTCTGGAAGGCAAGGCTGGATAATCCTGGTGATTCTCGTCAACTAACTTCCTTCTGAAATTTGGAGAAAGGGACTTACTGGTAGCTACTTTCCTAGGGACTGAGGTCAATCTCTAGGTATCCCTATTTCAGATTCATGCTATTTTACAGCAGGACGTTCCTTTAAAGCTGTTTGAATCACTTCTCTAATGACTTAAGTTGTATGCACTTTGTAATTTTTCAAAATCTACTTTGGAATGTAATTTTTTGGAATGTAATTTTTCAAAATCCACTTTTAAATATAATCTTCATTTAGCCAACATAACCTGTGGCAATATCATTGAGAAAGTAAAAATGAAAAAATCAAAGGATATACACAAGATGAAACAAAAGAAGAGCAAAAATAAAAAAAAGATAATGAGAATTGGTGAAAGAAAAAATACACACAAGGGAGACACTGCAGCCACTGGATATGGAAAGATTGCAAACAGATTGACATTCATTCCTGTCTCTCCCATGAGGCTGTGGGAGGTAGTCCCAAACGCTCAGTCAGTCTGGGGCAGGAGAATCTGTGTCTCTGTAACAGAAGACCCTTACTGCTATGATAGCACCTTCTAAGCGTGAGTTGAAGCAGCAGCCTTCTTTTCCTACTCAGAATATTGTTTATATTCTCAGTCCCAATTATTATACCCCAGAGATCTCTGGGCAACAAGCCTGTATCCTTAGCTCCTTGTTTCTCCCTGTCTTTTGAATTCAGATGCATATTCCTTCCAACTGCAGTTTATCAGGTTGTTCCCTTCCCCACATCGTTCATGTAAACACTCCGTGCAGTGCGCGTAGTGTGTCTAACACACGATGCTGTAGAAACTGAAAAGGTTACTTTGTCATTGTGTTGGCCAAACTGCTCAGCTATTGCCCGAGATGTTACTGCCTCATCAGAAACACATTGTCTATATTTATCATTCCTCCTCCTCAGCCTGAGAAGGCTCAGAGTAAAATCAACACCACCCACCAACTAAAGACAAATGAGACCCTTTAGACTGCAATTCTTTGTTGTTGAAATAGACATTCTAATATATCTTGCTGTTTCATTATGAGACTATTGTTAACTTTTCAGCTTTATCTGGGTAGTGAGACAGACTTGATACATTTATCTGCAGGTGTATTGAGGTTCTTAGATAATCAGTTATCTTTTCACGCTTGGAAGCATTTATTAACGAAGAGATAATGAGGGAGCATTTACTTTTATATGGTAATGTTTCTCAAAATGATATCTGTGGACTACCTGCCTCAGAATCACTTCTATGGTTATTAAAAATATTTGATCAACAGAAGAATGTTTAAATAAATTGTGGTATATTCATGCAGTGGAAACCTACTTCACAATACAAAGAAACAAACTACTGATACACTTAATAACATGGATGGATTTCACAAATGTCCTGAGAGTTTGGATACAAAAAATACATACTATATGATGTATTTATATAGATTTATAGAGAAGGCAAAACTAAGTAATGAATGAGTATTGACATATTATGATACCTCGTGCTTTATTTGGATTTCATTAGTTAATCCTCCCCCCACCACGTCCTTTGTTTGTTTCAGGATCCCACCCAGGATACCACATTGTATTTAATTATCATGACTCTTTTGGGTTCTCTTGGCTCTGACAGTTTCTTGGGCTTTCCTTATTTCTGATGACCTTGACAATTTTGAGCAGGACTAGTCAGATCATTGTTCTTGATATGGCCTATTTTCTGTCTTGCATCATCAATTTTTTTTATAAAGACCCTATTTCTATTAGTATACAAATGTATACCATCTTTTTAAAAATCTTTATCTAATGATTTTAGAAAGAGAGACAGAAAGAGAGAGAGAAACATTGATTTGTTGTTCTGCTTGTTTATGCATTTGTTGGTTGATTCTTGCATGTGCCCTGACCAAGGATCGAACCTGTAACCTTGGTGTATGGGGACAACGCTCTAACCAGCTGAGCTACCTGGCCAGGGAAAAAATGTATACCATCTTAAAGAAAACTTCCCTTGACTCTATAACCCTGCAAAGTTTCTGCCCTTTTCTCTGCCCTCCTTTCAGTAATATTTCTCAAAAAAGAGCTCTTGAGGTCTCAGTTTTTCCTTCCTCTCCTCCTACGCCCTCTTGCTCCCACTCCACTCAGGCTGGTATACCTGCCACTCCTCTAAGGTTACTCTTGTCAAGAGCACAAAAGACCTCTCTATTATACAATAACATTGTCTTTTATCAGTTAGCCAGTCTCACCAGTCCAAATTATTTGGTAAGACAGATCACTGCTACTTGAAAAGAATGTTTGTACTTGACTCCGGAGCACCAACTTCATTTTTCTCCGCACCTCAGTGGGTGACCCTCCTCAGTCTCCTTTGACAGTCCCTTTACATCTCCCACGTCTCCCAACTTGGGAACATCCCAGGACTCAGACCCTCACCTGGAAGGAGGCCTCAGGTGACCTCCTTCCAGCCTTGCAGACCTTAATATTATCGCTACCCAGGAAGTCTCTAAATTTATATTTCTGGCCTGAACCTCTCCCTGGAAATCCAGACTTGCCCTTTTTTCTCATTCAATCCCTTCTCTCCCCGCATTGTTGCCATTTTGATAATGCCCATGTTACTGTCCATGATTCATTATCCTTTAGCAAATCTTTATTCTTCCACACTTACCATCCCTAGGACTGGGAAAGCTCTAATATTTGTTGTGTCCACTCTAATTCATTGGCTAGTTATGACTGATTTTATTGTTACCTGCCACAGAGTTACAATTCTCAAGTTGGACCCTCATTACTGTTTTCTAATCCTTTTGTGCACGTCACGGACTTTTGCTGTCCTTGTTTCCACTGTTGATGGGTTCCACTGTGCACTGTTTAGATTTATTCTTATGCTTCCCTACATATCATTCTAATTTCCTTTTCTATTATATTGAGTAGGCAACTTCATATTTTATTAAATGATCATTTGATAAAAGATTTTCTTTTTTCTTCTTTTTATTGTTGTTTAAGTACAGTTGTCTCCATTTTCCTGCCACCAGTTCCTCTGCCCACCCACCCCCACCTCTCACCCTCAGTCCTTCCCCGCCTTGGCTTGGTCCATGTGTGTTGTATACATGTTCTTTGACTATCCTTCCCTTTCTTTCCCCTGTTATCCCCTCCTCTCTCCCTCATCCCCTCTGGTCACTGTCAGTTTGTTCTTTATTTCAATATCTCTGGTTATATTGTGTTTGTTTGTTTGTTTGTTTTATTGACTAGGTTCCACCTTTAGGTGAGATTATATGGTATTTATTTTTCACCACCTGGCTTATTTCACTTAGCATAATGCTCTCCAATTCCATCTATGCTCTCCCAAAGGGTAGGAGCTCCTTCTTTCTTTCTGCTGCATAGTATTCCCTTGTGTAAATGTACCACAGTTTTTTGATCCACTCATTTACTGATGGGCACTTAGGTTGCTTCCAGCACTTGGCTATTGTAAATTGTGTTGCTATGAACATTGGGTGAGTAGGTTCTTTTGAATTGGTGTTTCAGGATTCTTAGGGTATAATCCCAGTAGTGGAATTGCTAGGTCAAAAGGCAGTTTCATTTTTAGTTTTCTGAGAAAATTCCATATGTTTTCCACAGTGGCTGCACCAGTCTGCATTCTCACCAACACTGTACATATGGGAAAATATATTTGCCAATGATACCTCAGGCAAGAGTTTGATCTCCAAAATATATAAAGAGCTCACATAACTCCACTCTGGGAAGACAAACAATCCAATTAAAAAATGGGCAAAGGACCTGAACAGACACTTCTCCCAGGAGGATATACAGATGGCCCAGAGACATATGAAAGGATGCTCAGCATCACTAGCCATCAAAGAGATTCAACTTAAAGCCACAGTGAGATACCACTTCACACTGGTCAGAATGTCCATCATTAACAAATCAACAAACAAGTGCTGGCAAGGATATGGAAAAAAGGGAACCTGGATACAGGATTTTCAAAATGTCTCCTTAACATTAAAAATACATTCCTCTTTAAAGAAAAATCTCTTCCGTAACTCTAATATTCAAGTAAAAACATATGGTTGCTTTATTGCCCTTCTTCTCCAGTCTCTATACTAATTCAAATCCTATCCTGCCTTATTTGGAATATTCTGCCCAAAAACATATACATTACTTTTCCTCAATGGACTTAATCAGCCCTGTCTCTCTGTTCATAACTGCTCATGACCCTCATAATTTTATGGTAGTCATTGTTTTATTTATCTGCCTTTATTAGCTGGAAATTGCTAAGGGCAAAGAAGTTGTACTCTCCCCAGTGTTTTCCAAATGATACAGCTGTCATTCTGTTAAATGAGTGAATAAATGAATGTTTATTATTTTAGGCTTTGAAAAGAGCCCGTTAAAGAGGGGGAACAGAATGTCATATAGAATGTTAAATGCCTTTCTCCACTCACCACACCCCAATATTACCACTAGAACAATGGTTCATTATCCCAAATTTGGGGTAATGGTGGTGGTTGTGACATGCTATTTAGTTAAAATATTTTATATCTATGGCAATCACATTAAAACATTCCGAAGTCTAAGGCTGAGGGTTGATAAGTCTTGGGCCTCTCTTCCTTTGCCCTCAGTTCAGAACCCAGTTGGATGATTAATGGAATCCTACGCCACTTGCATTTTAGCTTTGAATGCTCTATTGAATCTCCACTGAATCCAGCCTCATCCATCAATAATGTTGTCTGGAAGAGTCTCAGGAAGTCACTTCTAAAGAGTTCTAGATTGCTCCACTTGACCTTGGAGATAGATTGGTCTTCATATCACACTATGCAATCAAATTTTCCATTCTTTTTTAGATGCCATAAAAACAAAAGAGCCTATAAATATACCATTAAAAAAGATAATACAGAGGTGAGAAAAAGTAGATTTGCAGTTGTGAGTACATGAAACACAGAGATTATTCTTGTGTTTTTATTGATTAATTATTGTATCATTTATTTATTATTATTAACCTACTTTTGCCCATCCCTATATTTTATTGACTTTCTGGAGTTACACTTTTTAAACTGAAACAAAGGCCTAAACTTCATTGTTTATTGTAGTGTATTTTATTTTACAGTTATTAGAGGGCTCTCTATCATTGTCAAAACATATTAGGGTCCTTTCCTAATTTTTATACTCTCATGAAGTTCTGCTCTGGTAGCAAAGGGGGCAAAAACACTTCATTATTCTTGTTTTTAAAAA
>JAPYXV010002979.1:0-12663 GCA_028533065.1 Trachops cirrhosus
ATGGGGTCTGTTTCTGGAGTATTTTAGTTTTCCAATTTAATCTACTTATCTAATCCTTCATGAATATCATGCTGTTTTAATTATTGATAGTTTAGATTTAGAGTATGCTATAATTTATGGCAGAAAATGTCTCCTCTCCCTTCTTTTACTTTTATTTCTCTTGACATTTTCTTGGTTCTTCTTGCTCATTGTCTTTTCCAGGATAAACTTGGAATCTATTCATCAAATTCCAAAAAGAAATTGATTGGACTTTTTATTGGAATATATTGAATAACAAATCTTTTTGAGGAGAACTGTCACTTTGAAATAGTGAATCTTTTTATGTAAAAATGGGGCATCTCTCCATTTATTCAATTCCATTTTATGGCCCATGGTAAAGTTTTATGGCTTTATTCAAGCAGGTCTTGCCCATTTCTCGTTAGATTTATTCCTACACTTATAGTTTTGGTAGTGGACACGAATAGGTATTTCCTCCCCTGAGATTTTGTGATGGGCTATTGCTGATGTAGCAAAAACCCCTGGCTGTTGTCTGCTCTTCTATGCAATCCCCTTCTCAAACTCACTTGTTGGTTTAATGGCTCTTCAGTGCCTTATCTTGGGTTTTCTAGGTATGAAATCAGGTTGTCTTCCCCATCATATTTAAGCTGTTCTTCCTATTATACCTTTATCCCCCCACAAGCACTCTATAATCTATGTCTTTGCCATTATATCCTGTCTTGAATTATAGTAATGTCTGTGTATTTTATTGCCTTCACCAGATTGTCTGAGAGTAGAAATTGTTTTATTTATCCTTATGCCATCTCTCCCCAATAGCTTAGTATATTACTTGGACAACCTAATTTATTTAAATACTGACTTAAAAATAAGCATTCAGATTGTTTCCATATTACTTTAACCAATGCATACAATAAACAAATCACTTACATGAGTATTTTTGAGCCACAAGTTTTCTTAAAACTTAGTAATTTATTTTTTCTATGAAGAGGAAACAGCACTATTAACAGAGGGCCTTCTAAGCAAAAACCTTGGAAAAAACTCAAAAGAGAGTGATTAAACTATGAACTTTTTTTCCTCAACAATGTAAGGATGAAGGGACTGAGGAAAATATTGCCAAAAGTAAAAATCAGTATCTTCAGTTGGGTACTTGCTTCCAAGATGACCCAGAAAAGAGGGAACAGCAGTGGTGGCCCAAAGGGCCACAACTATGCTCAGCCTATTCCCTGCATCAGCTGTGCCCAGTGCATGCCCAAGGACAGGGCCATTAAGAATTTCATGGCTAGAAACACATAAGAGACCACAGGTATTAGGGACATTTCCAAAGCAAGTGTCTTTGATGCTAATGTGTTTCTCAAGCTGTACGTGAAACTACGTTACTCTGTGCACTGTGTCATTCACAGCAAGGTAGTCAGGACTCACTCCTGTGAAGCCTGGAAGGACAACCCCCCGCCCCCCTCCCACACTAATTGGACCTGCAGATGCCACCCAACAATTTTTGTCAAAGCCCATGTAAGGAGCCAAGTCCTTAAGGACCAAAGAAAAATTCTTTGGAGAAAATAAAATGGAAATTGTACTGAAAATATATTAATGGCTACATGTACACAGAGTCTCTGGATTGTTACTGTCCATTCTCAATGCCTGGCAGGGAATGGGTTCTCACATGGTGAGCACAGACTCTGATCAAAGGTAACTTGGCCAAATAGACTTTGTGGAGACAAAAAGTAGGCAGGGAGTGTATACAAACTGCAGACATGGAAATGTTTATTGTGATGGAAGAGGTTTATGATCACAGACCCCTCCAAACTGGAATGCTGGCCTGTGTAGGTTCACATGGGGAAAGACCAGGGATGATTAGGATGTGGAAGAAGGAGAGAGAGGTTATGACCCAGAGCCCTTTTTGGAGTTTTGCAGGAAGGAATGTGTGAAGTAGGGTAGGTATGCTGACCACGTTTAGGATTGGATTGTTTGAGTAATTTCAGTTGATTCTGTAGGGGTAGGCTCTAACTGTCTGGGACCTGTCCTGGGGTGATTTACAGCAGAGGGAATATTGGCTTGTTGTGGGAGAGGCTGATAAAGGAGATAGTTGAGGTTGTGGGTTTTCAATTGGTTGGTTTCAATGTCAAAGACATACTAGCAGGGGAGTAATTTGCTATCTCTAGGAATTAACTAGCTCTGGAAAGAGTAGTTTCTACAGAATCAAGGCTCCAAAGTCCAGAGCATTTAAAATACAGAAAGTAAGGAAATATGGACAATGCAAGAAGAAATTAAAAATCAAATTCAAAAGTGGTATAGAAATAGCTACTTAAAATCATTTTAACCTTTTATTTTTCAAAAATTATTAAAGGTTTTCTCTTAGGTAATTCATTAAAGATGTTTATAACAGAGAAAGATCAATGATCTAACATAAAATATTAATAATTTAGAATTTGTTCCATGGTTATGTTAGGCAAATTTTCACATAACTGACATTTTGAATGCAAATAGGAATTCTGGTAGTAGTATTTCAACATGAAATAATTTTCATATGAAAGTTTGACTATTTTCTCTGGCTGACATCATTAGGTCTATGATAATTATTTTTTCAGATTTTGTTGGGAGAAGTATTTTGTTAGAAAAATATTTCCATGAAAAACTTCCCAGGGGAATAAAGTGGGATTCAAAAGAAATGTGTTAGTGATACCAATAGCTTGGCCAGACCTCTGGGAGCACGCAGAGGGTGGGGTACAGGAGAGGCCACCGGAGGAGATTGCGAGCCACCCAAGGCAGGGAGGCAAGGCAGCGGGTGGGGTCATGGTGTCTGCTTAACCAAGCTGGCACTTTGTGAATGGTCCAGCCCCAATGCAGAGTGTCCTGCTCCTGGCAGCAGATCCCCTGCCCTCAGGAGAGAAGGTGGCAGGAGAAAGTATTATACTGAGCATGTGTGAGGCTAACAGGATAATTGGATGGGGGGGAAAGCCCTCTTTCCCTTTCTAGTACCTACCTGAGTTGGGGTGGGACCAGGGGAAAGCAGGCATGTGTACCATAGAGGTCAAAATGATGGCAGGGGGAGGTATGGGATCAAAGAAACCTGTCAGTCTATCCTGAGGTGTAGGGGACCAGTTTGTTTCAGTCTGGCAAATGTGACTCAGCTCTGTATGGAAAACCTACAGAAGCGAGGTGGTGGCAGGAGCCAGACCTTCAAACTGAGTTTTCCTGTGGGAATCAGGCCTTGAAAATGCATACAGACTGTTATGGCTTGCACTTGCTAAAACTCCATCACCCTGGTCTAAAACGACAAATGTGTATCGTCTATCTTCAAGGTAATTTCCTAAACCTGTGTGAATTTTCCTAAGGACAGAGCTAATCAACTCACCTCCTTTCCCTTCTGCATGTTATTTTCATTTTCTTGATTGTACCTAATATGTAGATGATAACATTCTATGTGATAGATAATAAATCCTTCTTTGACATAAAACCAGAGAAAAGCAATAAAAGCTTGTCTGGGCGAGGGTGGGGGCGCTCTCCTCTTGAGAGAGTGGTCGTGCAGTCCCCTTTTTCTCCACAGGATTCCTGTAGCCTGTGCATTTATTCTTGTCTTCAGTAACAACACGCAGACTCTGCTGGCCAAAGTCTGCCACACTGGGGAATAGAAGGGATTGGTGAGCATAGGGGGAGTGGACCCTCCTGGAGTTCACAGAAGTTTGGGAAGTTAATTGGGCATTTTTGAGAAAGCACCTGACTCCTCCCACACCCAAAACTAATATAATCTTAATGGAAGTAATGGAGGCTGTCTTCACTCACTTCACAAACATACAGGCTGGTACATTTGCAGGACCTTTTGACTTCAGAAGCTGCAAGGCTGATGGCGGTGTCAGCCCCACATGCACGTTCCAGGAGTTTGAAGCCTGCCAGTAGCTGGGAGAAAAGCAGAGCTGCCTGAGTGACCACTTGGCTGCCACCTGCGGTTCCTAATGGATGTTACTTTAAATGGGAGGAGAAACTCTGGAAACTGGCTTTGGTTTTGGTCTGACTGAGGATAACTGGGCTCTTCTGTGGGTTTCTTGGAGTGGATGGGCTTTGAGACAAGAATCTTTCATTCTCCCATATTGTGCAGCATTTGAATAAAAACCTCTTATCTTTCCCATCAACCTTTGCCTTTAGAATTTGCCTGTTGGTGGTGGAAGGCTTCCAAACCCCTACTATGGGGATAACATTCCTATTGTTATTTATCCACAAAACCACAAAACTTCAAGACATTCACTTTACGCTATATCTCAGTTTCCTGATCTGAAAAATGAAACATACTAATTTCATCTCTGCTGACATCATGTTATGCTACTGTGATGTTACCTGTATCAGTTCTGGAGTTTTATATTTTAGCTCTGAGTTCCATATTTCAAACTATCTGCTCAACTTGTTTTGTTTACATTACATGTACCCCAGTCCCTGGTTGAGCCTCTAGCAGTCATTTTGAACAGGACAACCCCACCCCTTAGAGGCAGAGTGCATTGGGCAGACAAGAGGTTGTCCCTCAGATCTGAACTGGGTCATGTCAGAATCCTTTTCATGGACAGGTTACAGGAAAAATTCCTGTTGATCTTGACCTGAGATATCTAAACTTAGAGCTTTGAGAATCTCTGCTCCAGTATTTAGGCAGCAGAACAAAATAGTAAGCAAATATAAAAGAAGGAGGAGATTGAAAACGAGAAAGAAGACAGAATTGTTATACAGATGAAAGGAGGCATGAGAAATGGGGCACTTTGGCTTGTGATCGTTTTCTGACCCCTCCATATACTCTTTTGTGGGTAAGATGAATTCTCCACATTGGTGTAAAAAGGATTCCTTTGCATTCTTCTAATTATGTCTCTCTTACTTTTGGGCTTATAAAACTCAGGTTTGTTTAGGTTGATCATAGCAAAGGGAGTCTTAACTAATGTGTTCAGATACAGAAGGACAAAACACTGGGACAGGAGAGTGACTAGGACAGAGACGAGATTCAAACCAAGATCACATGAGGTAGATTACAGAGCAAATCATCATCCTGGAGATTAGAAGACTTCAGGAGTGGAAAAGTGTTCAAGCATTTTAAGACTATCATATAAAAGAGAAGGTTATATACTTTTTTCTGTATGCCCCAGGGAAAATATGGCTGATAGCCATAGAGAGGTAGACTTCAACTCAGATAAGAATCTTCTGAGCTGACCCATAATGGCTTTTGAGTTCCCTGATACACACTGAAATTAGTCAACTCAAGACAGACATCCAATGGCAGGCGAGTGTAGAAATAAAAATATATGTAGATAACTTGACTATAAGAATTTAAGTCTTATTTCAATTTACTCAATGAATTAATATTTCCAGATAATAATGACCCACTCCAGTCTGGACCTATTACAGCTTTATATATTTCAGAACATCAATTAACACTTGAGAACAATTTATCTTCTTATGTTCCTTAATTGTTTTGTATTTGTTGGCCTATCTTCCCAGATTATAAAATCCAGATTTTAGGTATTCCACTTATGTATCTTGATAGAGATAGTGTAAATAAATGTTGTTTGAATTGAAATTTTTACAGAAATCTTTGACAAAACCTTGGAAAAATAATGCACAATTAAAATGTAATTCCCTCAGAGGATTCTGGCACTGTCACTATTTCACCCTCTTCATACTTCCTCAGAGAGCACCTCTGTTCATGACATTACCCTCCAAGGGAGTTGCTTGCTTTAACTAGTTGACATTACTTATGTGTCAGTCTGTTGGACAATATTACAATGGTCAGTTTGCCCCCAAAGAAACATTTTTAACTGTATGTTTTTATCTTTGGTCTTTTAGAGCAAGGATAAAAGTCATTTAAGTTCAAGTTTATTTTCATTAACTCTGTTAAATTGCAGAAAACTCTCCTATAACATTAAAGAGAGCCTCATGTGTGCTCTGTATACTCCAACTGGAGATATAAGTAATAGCTCCAATCACTTATGAATGGTCTCCATGAATGAAAATACGGCCTCGATTTAACATGATTTGTGTGCTGCCTATATAAAGATGAACTGATATTTTTCTTTAAGTAACAAGATACAATTTATGCCATATTTAAGCTGATTAAATGTCTGCTGGATTTAATTTTATATTATTTTCTCCTGGCCCCTCGCCATTTAAAATTATAATTAAAATTTTAATAACAAAATAATTAATTGAGTTTTTTATTTAAAGACATTAAATCATGAAGATAAACCAAGTCTCTTACCTAGTTAAAAATCCCAGGCTCTTTCCTTAAGATAACCACATTATCAGTATGATTTTCTATATCATTTAGAGACATATAAATTCATACAGTAAACTATTTTGTTTCCATGTCCATAAATGTTGTTTATATTTTCCTATAACTTACTTTTCTACAGTATCTTTGGGAATTATTCCATATCTCAAAATTTCCTATTTAGACATTTAATACAGAGAGTTAATTTTGTGACTTGTATGATAATTTACTTTATTTTTCCACAAATGGGTAATAGCCAGCTTATTGAACATATTTGATTAAATAGTTTATTATTCTTAATGATGTGGAATGCTGTTTTTATTATTTATTAAATTCAAATGAATATACAAGTATATTTCTCAATCTTTTATTCTCCTTCATTGTTACATTTGTCTTATATTCATCAAAATGAAAATTAGAAAAAATTATTATTTTATAACTTGTTTTAAATTTGAGTACAGCAAATCATTTCTCATTTTTCTCTTGAAACCATTTTTGGTTCAGCTTCAGCATTTTTGTTTCTTGGATTAAATTTGATAATGTTGACTTTAAAAAAAATTAGCCAAATATTTCTCCAGCAAAATGGTTTTACTCAGAAAAAAACAAAGAATTTCAACTCCGGACATGCAGTCTATTGCAAACCATGTTCAAAGCCAGAGAAACAAAGGAGAGGAATACTCCTTTATGGATTTGGCACAGGCCGTTGTAAACAAAGAGGAAGAAATGAAAAGTTCAAAGTATGGTGACTTCTCATTGGCTGAGATGTTATTGGGCAAAGAGGACTCTTTTTTTCCTCCTGCTGAGGGCCTAAGTAAGTATCACTTCCTGTTGAAGAGTCAAGGTCCTTTTTTCTTCTTTTGGGGCCAGTAGTGTTCCTTGCGTGACACATGTGTGAGAATTCTCTCCTCTAGCCTCCTGACTCTGTTTTAAATGAGGTTTCTGATGATTAATTTTCATAGTTTTTAATTTGTGAAATTTTGTTTTAAAAACTGTTTAGATTCTCAATGAGTTTGCATGGAGAGTTTGTGTCTTTAAAATATTGAATAGTTCTCTAGGTCATGTTCTATATCTTTAATTATTTTGTACCTTTCTAGTATCATTCAGATGAGTTTTATATTCTCATCAAATCCTTCTTTTTAAATGTATTACTATAATTTTTAAAATATATTTTATTGCTATTTTAAATGGATTTTCTTTAAGTAACATATTTACTAAATGATTTTTATTACTACTGTATAGGAATCTCACCAATTTTATGCTTATCCCAAAGCTAGTTAGTTAGCTATGTATTAATTCTATTTTAACATACTATTTTCTTAGATTTGTTAAATAGAATAGCACATAGGAAAAGATAATTTCTGCCAGTATTTATACCTGTGCAGTTTTCATTTTTTGTGTTATGGCATTGGCATGTGTCATAGTTGCATGTACCATCTCCTTGAAAATTTCCAAATTTAGAATACAATCTAGAACCTCTTTTAGCTTTGAGTCTTAATAGCATTTCTGAAACTCAACGGAAAGCACATATATTTCACTGCTCTTGAATAGCTTGTATAACACAGGATGTATCTGTTTCTTAAGGTTTGGTAGAACTTGCCAGTTACACCTTACATTATTACATATGGTTTTAAGAGAGTTTATCTGTGCTCTTTATTTTCCATAGTGAGAACAATGCTTATTCTTCATGAGACAAATTTTGTATTTTTCTAAAAAAAGTGATTTTTGTTATAATTTCAAATTTACCGTTATAAAGTTAGATGTGGTACTTAAAAAAGAGGATCTTTGAATATAATTAGGCCTTCCATATAACTCCCAAATTGTTGTTGGGGAAAGTCATTGAGAGTGGTGACCATCAGTTGACCCATGAGCTAGACTCGGGCAATTGAAGCTCCTCACCCTCTCCCACAATCTTAGAAAGTATGTCCTGCCAACCATTCCTACAGTGGCAGCCATTTCAAGGACTAAGCCTTGAGAGAGCAGTGTGTTCTTGAGACCATCTGGATAGTATATATGACTGAACCCAGTTAAGGCCTCTGTAGAAATGTTAAGATTCTGGTGGGTGGATGTGGAGATCTACTCATCTTGCAGTCACCCAAGACAAACTTTGTATACCAGTAGAAGTAAATTTCCTTGCATATCAAATCTGCCACCTACAAATCTGGAGTGGTCTGCTTTTTCTTTGGTCTTTCCTTGCCCTTCATATTCAGGGGCCAGTTTGGAAACCAACAATTGTTTGTTTGTTTCATGTCTTTAGTTTTCTTAATCAAATTTGCTGAAGGTTTCTCTGTATCAGTGTACTACTAGAGTCAGTAGTATTCCAGGAGGTCAGGACCACATTCTCTGTTTCTCACTCTTCCACTTTCTTTCCTTACCCCATTTACTTTTTACCACCTTCCTTTTCTCTTCTTCATTTTTTGCAAACTTTCTATGTGGGAATACACGACTCAATGAATCCAATAACTACCAAAAGGCCCCATCCCCTGCAGCACTTTAAAATATTTCTAGCAATCTTTAAGTTTTATCTGTAGTAGCTTGAAAGTAATAAGTGTAAATTTTCCTTTATGGTTTGTAGAATTTTTTTTGTTGTGGGTTTTTTAAAATGTTCTGAGTGAATCACAGTAGTTGGAATTTTTAGTTAATTATTTGCCAAATAGATATTTAAACCTTGCTTCTTCCATTATTTTCTCTCTTATGTCTTCTTGCAGATTATTTTTACTTGTTTCAAAAATGGCTTCCTGTATTTCAGGGACTGTGGTCAATATTTTTATTATTTTTCTATTGGATTTTGAGCCACAAAATAGTTTATCTAGGAGTTATAGCTGTCTTTGTTAGCACTATCACAATAATATTGTGTTTTTATTAATTCCAGATGTCCTATTTTGTTCCAAATATAACATAACTTAAGAGAAATAATAAATATTAGAGAAAATATCATTAATAACATCCTCCTCTAAGACACATGTTAAACTTCATCTGAAACAGTCAAATCCACAGACAAAAGGAGAGGTAATTTTTCTTCTGTTATTGTAAATGTTAAGTGAGAAGTCTTCAAAACATGCTGCATAATTTTCAGTGTTTACTTTAAAACTTGTGTGATAAAGACAAGATGTGGTTTATTGTTCATAAATTATTATAGTGATGTGTTAAGAGTCAACATTTAAAGGCTTTTAATTTTTAATAATAATGTGTCCTATTTATCTCCTTAAATTGTTAGTGTTATATACACTTTAGTAAAGGGCAGTTTGAGTTGTTCTGTTTATTGTTTTACTTTTCTGGAGGAAAGGAGAACTTTTAATATGATAATAAATCTTCAAGATAGACTTTACACAAATATGTGTAGAGGTTGAGGTAACATTCTAGGTTATTTCAAATTTTAATTATCTTAGAAAAGAACTATTAATTTCACACAATCTTACATAAAATAACACTAGTGGGAACTCTTTGTTTTCTTGGTAAAATCATTTCTAAAAAATGTTTTGGGATTTAACCTTAAATTTGCTTCATATGTATTAGCACACAGATTCCTTATACCACCTCTTCACAATTTAGTCTAACAGGTCCGTTACTAAACACTAAAAAACTGAAGGGACATTCAAGAAAGAAGGCCAAATGTGTTAGCCAACAACACACTTTTTGGAATCACAGTTTATCTGCTTTTCTCTTGATTGGTATTGCTCAGCCATATAACTGCTTTTTAATATCGAAGGAGATGGTTCTCAAACTCCTCACAGGTTGTTCTGGTATTTTCAGTAGGAGAACTTGGAGCCACCCATTGACTGCCAGAATTTTTCCACTCTGGACTCTCCAAGAAGGTCCAGTGTTTCTTGCTATCCCATATGACCCAATCCCCACGAATTAAGTAATGGCTACATGGTAATTTTCATGCTATCATAAAAAAAATGGTATCTTGCCATGCTGATAAGATCTTCATGTTCTGTCCAAGAAAGTGAAAGAGGGAGGGAGAGAGGGAAAGAGGGAAGAAGGGAGGAGAGAGAGGGGAGTGGGGAGAGAGGGAGGGAAAGAGAGCATAAATGAATTTGTATAAATGGGAGGGAGAATATGTACATATTAACAAGGGTGGGTAGTATTCAGAGGAGGATTTCTTGAATAAGAAAAGCAGAGAAAATAGGCCTCTTGCTACCAACCTAGTTCTTCCTGATGTTTGGGAATCTAGTCCATAAATCTTACAATTTTTTTTTTTTGCTCATCATCAAATTATACCCTGAGCTTGAGAAATGCTTAGAGCCTTGTCAGATTTCCTTTGGGGAGGTAAGTGGTAAATAGTGCATTAGAGGTGGAAATAGCTAGAGAACTGCTCAAAATTTTGCTAATAAAACCTGTTTTATTGACAATAAAACTTGTAAAATGTAGCACAGATGATATAATATTAGAACACTTCAGAATCACACTGGCCACACTGTAATGGCAAATATGAAGGGTACCTTCTCATTGAATCCAGAAGCTTGTCTTGTTTCTGCATAATTTCACTCTTTTAAAGACAGAGCAATGTTGCCTTAGCAACAGAAGAAAAATTTATTTTGGATACACCTGCTGTTTATCTTGTATCATTTCAAAGTACAATTCAGATGTGCTGGCATGCAGAGTGATCCTTAATTTAATGAATATACAGTTTTCACAGACCTGCTAAAAAAAAAAGATCTACTCATATTAGTTTTCAAGATTGTAGATGATTAGGTGTAGAAAATAAATATCCACTGTTTAATGAAGTATGTTAGCATAATAACTGCCTGATTAAAATTTAGATGTTTATATAATGAAGTATGGACACAAAGATACCAAAATCCCATTTATTACCCACGTTCAACCAAAAATATCCATAAAATACTTAAGGATATATTAAGAAATAGTTCATTTTTAAAATTATGCATCAAGCCTCATGCCATGTACTTCAGTGACCCAATTAATAAAATAGCTGTTTCAGTTCAGAGCTAAGCAGACCTAATCATGTAGTCACTTTAAAATTCAAGGTGCTCTTCACTTTAAGTGAATCTGACTATAAGAAAACTTGGTCTTATCCAATATGTTTATGTCACAGGGGAAAGAGGGAGAAATACTCCTGTGTGCCAGGCACTACCACAGGACCCTTACCTAAGTGGGTTCACTGCTCAGCTGTCCCTGGACAAATGAATTCTGTTACTTGCCACTTTAGAGAAAGGGAAGAGAGACCCCAACAGGTGAAATCCTTTCTCAAGATTCCAAAGCCATCGAAGGGGATTGCTTGCATTTTACCCTGGGCCTCTGCCGCTCCTTCATTGTTCCGCTTGTGCTTTCTTTTGGGATCTACTTTGACACACTGTTTTTTAGATGAATTATCTAGTTCATTAACATCAACTCTAATTTCAGATATATTTTATTTTAAATACTTTACACTACTGTTTATTTTGTTTGTTTCACTTGTTTGATGTTTTCCTTCCTCTTTTGATTTCTTTTCTTTAGACTTATTGTTCTAATTTTTTGCCTTTATTAACCTTGGAAGTTATATATGCTTTTAGTTTTACTTTAGTTATTACTTTAGAAATTGCATCATTTATCCTTTACTTATTAAAGTTTAATATAGCTTGGAACTTTTTTGTTTTCCAGAAAATGAATCTGTTTCCATCATTTGTTCTATGGTTCTCAATCAAAGTTCTTGTCTCTTTATAGGCCTGATTATTTTTCATTGTATGCCAGACATTGTATTTGAAAAAAATATTTATAGAAAAAACATGAGGACTAGGATGGTGTTATCTTCCTCTAAAGAAGGCTTTTGTTTGTTCTTGCCTGACATTTATAGTTCCTAGACAGCCTGGGGGTCGGTCTTCTTAATCCATTTTGATGAATGAGTAATTCAAAGTTACGATGCAACTCCGTAGGCCTGGTAGATACCTAGTCAGCTCCTCACCATGCACAAGAGTTTAGAGACACACCTCTCTGCTGCTTTGGATGAGCATTTGCCTCCCTTGCCCATGAACCTGCTCAGCCTTTCAGCCTCCCTAAAGCCCTACTGCCCCTGGGATTGTGAAAATCCAAGAAAAATTGTTCTCAAATGCCTCACTCACATCTCTGGATTTCCATCGTCTCTCAAGCCCTGGCCCAGTAATTCTACGTGACCTTGTTAGCTGTCCAGTTCCTACAAGCTTATGTACATAATAATTCAATATGTATTTTTTCTAGTTATCCTCTTTGGAAGGGTCTGAGTTATCTAAAACCTGAGAACAGGAAGCCTTTTTTTTGCAATTCAAATATTATTCCAAGTTTAAAGAAATACTATTTTTTAAATTGCTTGACAAGCAACTAGTAAACAAGTAGGTATTCCCATATAGTTATAATTAAAATACCTTTTCTCTGAAATTGTATGTTTCTAACAGGATAAAAAAAGTACTGAACAATTGGCCAACTTCAGAAAATACTATCAAAATAGATTCTGG
>JAPYXV010002980.1:0-12663 GCA_028533065.1 Trachops cirrhosus
GATTGCTCTATCCAGCAAAGCTTTCATTTAGAATGGAAGGGCAGATCAAGTGCTTCCCAGATAAGGTCAAGTTAAAGGAGTTCAGCATCACCAAGTCCTTATTTTATGAAATGTTAAAGGGACTTATCTAAGAAAAAGAAGATAAAAAACATGTATAGCAAAATGACAGCAAACTCACAATTATGAACAACCACACCTAAAACAAAAACAAAAACAAACTAAGCAAACAACTAGAACAGGAACAGAACCACAGAAATGGAGATCACATGGAGGGTTAGCAACAGGAGAGTGGCAGGAGGAGAGAGGGGGAAGAGGTATGGAGAATAAGGAGCATAGATGGTAGATAGAAAATAGACAGGGGGAGGGCAAGAATAGTATGGGAAATGTAGAAGCTAAAAAACTTCTGACACATGGACATGAACTAAAGGGGGGGAATGTGGGTAGGAGAGGGTGTGCAGGGTGGAGGGGAATGAAGGGGGGGTAATGGGACAACTGTAATAGCATAATCAATAAAATATATTTAAAAAAAGGTAAAAAACAAGTTGAAGAGCAGAGCAGAGAATAATATACCATTTTTGTAAAATACACTATATATGTACTATAAATATAGACAGAAATACTTTTTCCATGAGGCATAGTTAAGGATCAGAAAAAACACACATACCCGTTAACATTCCATTAACATTTGTTTTACTAGTGAAATAAATTAGGAAGACAGAATATTTTTCCCTTTATTTCATACAGTTCTGCAATTGCTTTTTCTTAATAACCATGAATTATCCCAACTTTTAAAAATTAAAAATTTTAATGATATTAACTAGATTTATTGACTTATTGTGGTGATCTTTCACAATATATACAAATATCAAAAAATTATATTATACATCTGAAATATAATATTATATATCAATTATACTTCAATTTAAAAATTTAAAGCAAGATTCCATTAAAGGTGCTATCAGACTATCCCCAAATAAATGATTTCTCTTTATTATCCTTTAAATAATAGCTACAATACCCAACAATTAGTAGGGCTGCTTCTAAATGGGCTAACTCATAGAATAAGGAGAACAGGAAGACAGCTGACAGACAAGAAAGCAACTGAATGAATGAGAGCTACCTCATGCGCCGCATGAGCGAGAACCACATTCAATGCTATGACTGTGATACCTGAGTATCAGAGCACTGGACTAATTCCAAAGAAAGAAATGTAAAAACTCACCAGATAAAGGTTATTTTTGTCCTGAAAGGCATACTGTAATTGGGGGATCCAAGGACTTATGCTTCGAGATAATATGTTCCGTTCTTCCTCAAAAAATGAAACCTTGAGGAAAAAGAAACCTTTTAGACAATTATAACATGAAGAAGTAAATGTAAAGGAGGGGGGAGTGCCCTTTTCTCTCTCTTTAAGCCTGAAGTGATGTCTCTAGTTAAAAAGAAAAAAATCACTTAGCCTAGCATTCCATGATTCTCATCCATTCACCTACTTTGCTCACAATTTTTGCCAGATCTGTATATTATCTGCCCAATTACTTACCACTTTTCTTTAAAGTCAACTCACTTCCTTTAACTCTAAGCATCTTTCTGTTTCTCTTCACCTTCCCCTCCTCAATAATTCAGTCCTAAAGCCATTAGCTGAAGCAGATTAAGGTCAGCATCCATGACAGGTGGTAGGGAGAGAGCCATGGTGGCCCAGAACAGGGTATCAGGCCCAAGTAGGGTGAGGATAGCTGCACATGTGTGGGGAAGTCCAACATATGGTATTGACAGCCCACAGGGGTGAAAAAGGAACCCACATGTAGGGATGGCCTGGAACAGAGCACCTGAGCCCACCAAAGGGAGGGGGTGGCACCAAAGACAATAGATTAGATGCACACAGATGTATAAAATAAGTTCAAATGCTAAGGATAGTGTCAGAGAAGAGAGTTACAAACATGGGAAGGGTGAAATTTAGAATAAACCTTGTGAAGTTGGCACTGGCATGAACACATGGTTTTCAATATACAGAGATACAGAAATACAGATGTAAGTGTGTGGGGGGAGGTACATTATATATACCTGTACCTGCATTTCCCAGCTCTGTCCACAGACAAGGGCCTGGGAACAGTGATACCCCAACACAAGCGAGAACACCTAGCACCCAGATCTTGGCCTCTAAATATAATTTTACACTAAAAGGACTGGTTGCAGGGCGGGAGCAAGTAAAGTAAAAGTGTAAGACCCTGAAAATCTTGTGCCAGAAAGCAAGCAGTACTCAAAGATGGGAATATGTTAAAAGAACAAAAATCCAACATGAAGAGATTCTCATTAGCAAACTTGGAAACAATTTGAGTGTGAAAATGTATACTAAATAACAGGCCCTGACCGGGTAGCTTGGTTGGTTAGAGCGTTGTCCCAACACACCAAGGTTGCAGGTTTGATCCCTGGTCAGGGCACATACAAGAATCGACCAATGAATGCATCAATACATGGAACAGCAAGCTGATATTTCTCTCTCTTTATCTATCTCTCTCTCTAATTCAAAAACAAAAAAAAACAACCCTCCAGCCCATACCTCACAAGGGGTCATCTTGAGTCATTCACCAGGAGGAAGGCATACCTATTTGATTCTGCAGTGTGGTATATGGGATTAGTTTGTTTTTACATGCACAATATCCCATCTAAACATAAACATCACAAGGTCGGGGCTACATCTAATGCCTCTTCTTAAGGACCTAGAAACACTCCAAACACAACAGGTGCTGGTAAGTGTTTCCAGATGATAGATGGTGTGTGGGTGTTGGGAGGTTGAGTGAGCATCTTCCACACCTCTCTTCCACAGGACCTGCCACATCCTGCCATTTTTCCTTTCTGTGTAGTTGCTCACACTGCATTCCTAAGTACCAGCTACAATCCTCTCGGACTCTAACAAGCAGCTTCCTGCCCTCTGCTGCCTCTTTGTTGGAGGCCCCACAAAGTCACTGAAGTCCTCAGACTCTGATCCCAACCTCCTCCTTCCAAAAGCCTGAATGACCCCCAACCATCCCACAAGTTAAACTGCCATTCCAAAAACTGGTACTGGGGGGAGAATAACAAGTTACCATTTAACGGGTACAGAGTTTCTATTTGGGATGATGTAGAGGTTCTAGAAATAGATTGTGGTTACACAACATTGTGAATGCACTAATACTAATGATTACATCTTAAGAATAGTTAAAATGATAAAGTTGTGTTATGTATATTTTGCCACAATAAAAAAAAGGTTCTTGAGATTTCCTACCAATTACACACATCCCACCCAAATGTCCTCATTTCTCCCATTCACCAGGCTATTCCCCAGTCTATTAGTCTATTCTAAAACACTAAAAAGAAAAAAAAAAAAAAAAAGCACACACACATGCATATAGCATTCTAGTACTCAAATCTCCAGAATGTCACACACGCCACATCCAGCACATTCTCATCACTTCTCTCTGCCTAGAACCTACAGCAGTGTAGAACTTTCCCTAACTGTCCTTGGCTCACCCACAACTCTCCTCACTCCATCATTTGAGAATTTGCTAACTGCTCCTGTGATGCTTTAGCTGTTTTATCTGGTAAGCCCCTTGCTTTATATACTTGCCTTTTCCCTCTGCTTTCCAAGTTTGTTTTTTAATTGATCTTAGAGAGAGGGGAAAAGAGAGAGAAGGAGAGCGAAGGAGAGAAGGAGAGAGACATCAATTTATTGTTCCACTTATTTATGCATTCATTGCTTGATTCTTGTATGTGCCCCAACCGGGGATCAAACCCCCAGACTTGGTATATCGGGACCACACTCTAATCGACTGAGCTACCCAGCCAGGGCTCCAAGGTTGTTTTTAAACCCTGAAACTAACAGCCATGAAGCTTCAATTCCTTGTGCAGGCTTCCCATGGAGCCGGGTACATTATCAGACACATGAATGCGTACTAGAATGCCTGTAACTAATAAATTACTCTCTGAACTCCAAGGCTGATGGCTGTCTCTCTAGAAACACAGCAAATGAATCAATATGTCTGAAGCATCGGTCTCATTTAAAAGAAAGAAAAATACTGCAACCTTAAAGATAACTTGTTACTCGTTCTCAAATAAGCAACTCCCTAGCCACATAAGAATTTTATTTAGCTTCTTTTTTTTCTTTTTTATTGAAATTTATTGGGGTGATGCTGGTTAACAAAATTATACAGGTTTCAGGTGCACAATCCTATTTAATTTCTTCAAATACCTGTTTTAAAATAAAATATTCATGCCCATATCACAAACACATAAAATATGTACAAAAGAAAATGTTGACTCACCCCATAATATGCATATCCCTAAACCCCCAGCTGATAGTCATAAAAGATCTTAAACTCATTAATTAAAAGGCCAAGTTGGTTCTGAATAAAACACAACTATAAAAACAGATAAAGAAATCAAGGGGAGCTTGTTAGCCTTCAAAATGAGTCAGTAGCAGTTCAAGAAAAAGAGCTAAGGACGTGAGAGACATTTCTGCCCATGCAACCATAATTAACTACAGAATCACAGAGGAAAATGGGTTTGATCCCAGATGTCAATTCAGCAAACTATCTCTGCAGTGAACGTGGTAGTACAGAGAGGGAAAGGGCATGATGCTAGAATGCTCCTACCTGCTCCTGGGCCAACAGGGCCTTCTTCTTCATGACTTTCATAGCATAGATGTCCCCGGTGGCTCTCTCTCTTACCACATGCACTTCAGCAAAGTGTCCACAACCTACCAAGCTTCTGACTTCAAAGTCCTTTGCAGAAGGCTGGAGCTCCTGCAACTCAGCGATGGTGTCGGAATCTGCAAATCATAGAAGAATTACTCCCAGGTAAATAAAGAGCTTTCAATACCTGAATCTTTATGAAAGCCAAAAAAAAGAAAAAGTGTTTTTATGTCTTCCCTCACTGTCAAAAGACATTTAGTCACTTTCTAATCATCATGAATAATTATAAAATCGGCACAAAAGTGTTTTTATATGTTCAAATTAAGGGCTTCCGAAATTCCAAAGCACAGTTTCCATGGCAGCTATAATTTGCATCCTGTAGACTTAGAAAATAGAAGAATACAAATCATGCTTTTCTTCCTCATCTCAGAAGGCTGCAGGGCAGTGTTTGGTCAAAGATGCTTGTCCTCACTTAGACCATTTTACGGTGGGACGTAAGCAACACGATTCCCATCTCAATGCTGGAATTGGTTTCCAGATCATTCCATTCTGACCACACGTGCTCTGCTCAGTTTTCTCTCAGTAGCCCATTTTATCTCCCCTACATTGTCAGTAATAGTAATGCCTTCCTTGCCTTAACACGTGGCAGTGCTGCCAAAAAAAAAAAAAGTAAAATAAAAATGAAGAAACCCTTAGCCCAAGGAACCAAGCGAAGGCTGACATTTGCTCTGCAGAGTTGACATGTTACAGATCTGGAAGGGTTTGCAGCTGTCTTTTTCTTAGCATATAGTCTTATTCATTTTCCTAGTGCAATCTTTTTTTTAAATTAAATTTATGGAGTGACACTGGTTAACAAAATTATACAGGTTTCAGGTACACAATTCTACAACTCATCATCTATACACTGTTCTGTGTGTTCACCACCCCAAATCAGTCTCCATCCATTACCATGTATCCCCCAAACTGCCCTCTACCTCCCCCTACATCCCCGCACCCCGTCCTAGTGCAATCTTTCCATCGGTGTCTTGGTTTGCTTGGGCTGCTATAACAAATACCATAGATGAGGTGACTTATACTACACGCATTTATTTCTCATCATGCTGAAGGCTGGGAAATCCAAGATAAAAAGACTAGCAGATTCAGTTCCAGGTGAGGGCCTACTTTCTGGCTTACAGTCGGCTACCTCCTCATGGTGTCCTCACATGGTAAAGAGAAAGGGAGCTCTGGTCTCTCTTCCTGTTCTTATAAGGACACTAATCCCATCTTGGAAGCCCTTTCCTCGTGATCTCATCTAAATCTAAGTACCTCCCAAAGGCCTCACCTCCAAATACCATCCCACTGTGGGTCAGAGCCTCAGCACATTAATTTGGGAGGGACACATTGAGTCAGAGATTTTCAATGTATGAAGTGTGGTCTAAATAAATGGATGGCAGATTTGGAACCAAATGTACACTTTTTAACACTAAGAACACTAGGCTGGAGCATCACTGAATATGCAATGACTCTAATGATCATCACTGATGGAGGAGAGCAGCTGTAACTGACTGAAAAATTAATTCAGTTCTGCACATTTTGGGGAAACTGCACCATATACAGGGATTACATCCCAAAAGACAAGAAAAGTATATAACCAAAATTACCCAAGAGAATCCCTCAGAAAGGTGCCTTGAAGACCAAGAGGTTGTCTTGCAATCCCAGAGTTAACCCTGGAGTCCTCCAGGCACTGAAAAGGACCACTATTTCCATAGGTTGGCCACCAGATAAAGTTGGAAGCTACATTTCCCCAGTTACATTCAACTCAGCAAGTTGTTCAGACAATGACAGGGACTGAGTCCAACAAAGGGAAAAGCCATTTCACACCCACAGTCATACAGTGGCATATTGATGAATTAGCCAATGCAACTGTAATTGTTATCACACACCCCCTTCCTTGTCTCACGGGTGGAATTCCATTCATTTGGATCAGAGGGACATATGACGAACTCTGTTACACTGAGGGCCTTTCCAACCACAGACCCACCTCTCACGTTAGCCAGTCATCCTGAAAACACCTTCCTTTGGTCACTTGGGGAACCAGGCAAGACTGGTGGGTAGATCCCCATGAATTCATGACCACTGTAAAAAACAAATCTAGAGCACCTACACAGAGAATTCCATGCAGAAGCAAAGTTGAAAGCCGAACAGTATTTTCCTTTTAACCTGACATCACAGTGCCAAGTCCCATCTTTCTTCCCTGTCCCTTTCCAAGTTTCTTTCAGATCAAGCATTTGAGTTTTGAATTGTAATTCCACAAACATGCTGGCTTGCAACTCTCTGGGTTGAACCAGATTTTATTATTGCTCCCACACAAGGCTAATTTCTCTTGATTCTCTATTAGGCCTTGGGCCCCCAATTTCCTCACAGCATTTGTCCAGCTTATTAGCTTTGGGTCTGTCACTGCCAACCACCAGATATCTCAATCACACAGGTAGACAAATTGCTTACAGGCAAAACGATCATGGTAGTCTCAGGATTCTGAGAAACCGTTCCAATCTCACTATGTTTTTCCAAATGCTTTGGATTATTCAGGTCAACAAGTGAGATCCTAAACTCAAGTCTATAACTATTTAAAAAAAAACACACACCTTTACAATTTCTCTCTAAATCAGCAGCTTCTGTGACTCCAAAACCACATCACCCTTCATCCCTGCACGAGGTTATAGCATTTAAGAGCCCACTGAGGTGGAGATAAAGACCCAAAGCACTGTAATGAAATGCATTCAAAGAATGACCTTGTCAGATAAACATTTGCACCCAGAAGGCAAAAGCCAACACTGCTGAATCCAATGCTTCCTTTATAAGATTCAGTAATCCAACATTTCAACTTCTACAACTCGCGCTTCACAAAAACACTAGCACATGTGCTCAGAAAAGATACATATGAAAACGTGATGAGCATGCTTCTAAGAGAAAAATAATCAGAAGCAACCTGAAGGTTCATTAATGGGAAAGTCCCCCACATAAAAGAATATTAGGCCATGTTTAAGAGAATGAAGTAGAGCTCAACCTTCACTAGAACATGTAATTTTGGCGTCTGTTTTGATCACTATCATAAAATCAATACCTAAAATGGAACCTGGAATATAGCAAGTGTTCCAGAAACATCTGTTGAGTAAACATATTGCTAAGTGAGCAAAGCTAGTGACAAAACATTATACACATATGTAAACAATAATGTAAACTGGGCTGCTTTCAAATGGAGCTGGAGCAGCCAGGCCAGAGCAACTGCCTGGCACCTCTTCTGTCTCAGATCTTCGGAATGTTACAAAGGGCAAAATAACCCTTGGATTGTGCATAAGCAACCTTGTGTCTCAGAGAACTGTTTGCCAAAGCAAAAAAAGAAAAGCAGTTATTATGACTGATGACTACTGGACCGAAAACTTAAAACATTATTTAGAATTAATATCACTGTGTTATATTACCTGCACCAATAGAAAAGCCTTCCTTCTATTGATGTAATTGTTCCCCTTCCCTTTCTCATACGTACTCATTGCCTTTGTCTTCTAATCGGAACACTGTTTGGGCTTTGCCTGCACCAGCGATTCCCGAATAACTATTCTTATTGATCTCAAATAAATGCTTATATCTAAATTTTTAATTTAACACATATTCATCTTGTGTAAAATTACACAAGAGGAATGTGAGAACATACATAGAAAGGGCTGACAGATGCTGGAGCTAATTGAATGGTACATAGGAATTCATAATACTACTTTCTTTACCCTTCAATATGTTTGAAAATTGCCATAATACTTTATATAGACCAAAAAGTTGCAATGCTATGCACCCAACTATTAACAGTGGTTATCTCAGGCAAGTAAGACTTCAAGGTGTTTTTCTCTTTGATCTTTTATATTTAATTTTGTATTATGTTTACAGTTAGAAAAAAACTTCAAGTTATAATTTGCCCACAAGCATTAAAATTGTAAGCATACAGAAACTCTTATCTTACAGTAAATGTAGATGCAAGAGGGTAGAATTTCAGCTATCAAATCACCAAGAAAAGCCCGACTTTGAGAGTTATGAACACTTTTCTATGCATGTTTTAATATTATACTTGTTATTTTTTTACACAAATTATGAGACACTGTGCTTAAGGTTTAGCCACTTATTTTGTTTACTTAGCATTATAGTCAGTTAACCAATATTAATTGAGCATCTACTATGTGCCAGACACCGGGGTAGAATAGTCATTAAGAAATAAAAACTCCTTCCCTAGTTCCCAGATGCTAGTTCCCTGCCTCCCTTGGCCCATGCTAGGGGCAGCACTTCAGGGCTTTAGCTCTGCCTCCTTTCCTCCAACAGTCCGGAACGAAATCTCCATCTCTACGACAAGATTCAGAAATTACGGCAACAGCAGCTGTTGGACCCTTCTCCTCACGGGGAAACGAAGCTTACATCCCAAAACAGAAATTCAAAAGGGAAAAAAAAAATCATACTAATGCAATCATCCTTTTTCAATCATAGCCTCTCAACTGTACTCTCCAGGAAGCCTCTTCAATAAAATGAAACAGTTCCCTGGAAGAGAATGCCATTAGAAGAACCTACAGTTCACTAAGCCTAGGCCCCTGATTGCTGAATGAGCCTAGAAGACCTGCTGCTTAAAGTGACCAGAGGGCAGTCTCAAGACTAATAATGAAGGTGCCTGTGGATGGCTCCATCAATTCGCCTATCACACAATTTCCCTTCCCCTTCCACTCCGCATTCGAGATTTTAAATATTCAAGAAAATAAGGTGGGAGTTTATTTAAACAAGTTCAGAATAATAAGCTCATACCCCAAGTACATTTTAAAGTTAAAGATACACAATATATTAAACATCGGTGAGGTTTATGACTATCGCTGCTGGGTAACACTGACGGTCTCTGAGCACCAGGCAACATGATAAGCCTGGTCTGTGCAGTAACTCATCCAGCCGTTTCAGATATGCACTTCCCCTGTTTTGCAGATGAGGAAACAGAGGGCAGACAAGGTTCACATATAAATATCTAACGTCACTGTACTTGACATACATTGATTTTATCTATTCAAAACTACCAGCTCCGTCCTGGCTGGTGTGGCTCAGTGGACTGAGTGTTGGCCTGAGAACCAAAGAGTTGCTGGTTCAATTCCCAGGCAGGGCACATGCCTGGGTTGCGGGCCAGGTCCCCAGTAGGGGGCGCACAAGAGGCAACCACACATTGATGTTTCTCTCCCTCTTTTTCTCCCACCTTTCCCCTCTCTCTAAAAATAAATAAATAGCCCTGGCTGGTGTGGCTCAACGGATTGAGTCGGCCTGCAAACCAAAGGACCACCTGTTCAATTCCCAGTCAGGGCACAGGTCTGGGTTGTGGGCCAGGTCCCCAGTTGGGGGCATGTGAGAGACAACCACACATTGATATTTCTCGCCCTTTCTCCCTCCTTACCCATTCTAAAAATAATAAAATAAAAATTAAAAATAAATAAAAATAAATAAATAAAATCTCTTAAAAAGAATATGAAACTGGGGCACCAGCAGCCAACTTCCCCACCAAATGGAAGTCAAGCAAAGTCAAGAACAGGGTGCAGGCAGGGCTGATTTAGGCCCCAGGCACTTTTGCTTTCAACAGCCCCTTCCTGCATTACAAAAAAAAAATTCAAAAATTTATATATTTTATGACTAGAGTGGGATAGTGATGAATATAATCCAGAACCATTACACATTATTTCTATATTCATATTGTCTTTATGATTTTAAAATAATTAAAATGCATTAAATTTGTTAAAATTAAATATTGTGGAACCTAACCACTGTGCCCACTATGCCTAATGGAGAGTCCACCCTGAGTGAGTAGAGGAATGGGCCAGAGGACATTATTTAACCCTGGAACCAGCCATACTTAAACTTTGACCATCCCCAAATTTCTCAGTTTCGTGAGCCATAAATTCACTTTCTGGCCTAAGCTAGTTTGAGCTGAGTTTCTAGTCGCTTGCAAGCAAGAGGCCTGACTTATCTGGTCTCCCAACTACAACAGGTGGAACCTGACCTTGCAACAGCAACTGGGTCTAAGAGCAGAATTCTTACCCACTGTCAGCAACCACTAACCCATTCCGCCTCTGGCATCCTTCCAGTTTTCTCTAGAGGGACAGTTTTTGAGAAACAGTTCTCCCAACTTACGCTTCCGGACAAAGTTGCTCACGTGCTTCGTCTTCATCAGAGCAGGCTGACTGCACTCCTCAAAGAGAACAAAGAGGGCATCTAATATCCCTTCCCGGGAAAGAGGAGACATCTGCTGTTGAGTCATAAAGGGTGCTTTCCCCTAAAAACAGCAAACAGCAGATGGAGACACTGTCAATAATGAAAAGCTTTGATCAATAACATCCATCCACACAGAGTAAATTACAAGCCACCAGCTCAACTAACTGCTCACGACACACGCTAACAGCACAATTCTATGGCTTCGTTCTTTAAAGAGACATCAATTGACAGTCATTAAGTTATCACTTGTACGATTCCATTACTGTGGGTTTCTTTCACCAGCACCTGGGAAGAAAAACTTCACATATCTGCCATTAATAAGAAAAGATCCTTCTTTCTTAACGGTCTAAGACTCACACGAACCTTTATTCTGGACCTTGCTGGTCTTGACATGTCTCCATGTCTCTACAACAGGAAACAGTGATTGCCACTTCCTCCACATGTACCCAGAGGTTTATTAATATAACTCCAGTTTCTTTAATTCACTAGAGTGAATTTAATCTAGAGTGGAAAAAAGGGAGCGACTATACTAAAGTTGAATTCACTCATGATCCAGAGCAACAGTTGCAAACTGGCAGACTGTATCTAGCCCACAGACATGTTTTGTTTTGGCCTATGGTATGTAAAATAATTAGAATTATCTGCCAATATTGAAAAATCAGATTTTGCAAAAAAAAAATGAGGGCAGGGGGAGATTTCTGGCTTCTCTCTTAAAGCACTGCTGGGTCAAGCAACATTGCCCCACAATCCTGCCTGGTGCTTTGAACTGCAGCTATGGAACAAGGCCCCCCTGGGCAGAGAATGTGTTGTGCATTTCACTGCAGACCTGACTTGCAGTCTTCCACCCAGCCCAAATGACACATTTATACTCCCTGCCTGGCCCCCAAGGACATGAGTTTGCAACCCCTGATCTAGAGCAATGGATCCCACGTGTCAGGCCATAGACTGTGTGGTGGTCTCTCTGCTACTCCCATCAAGAGCTGGAGTCTATTTCCCCTTTCCTTGAATCTGTGCTGTTTCTCTGCCACACTTCAACCAACAGAATATGACACATGTGACACTGCTTTGGCTCTTTTGGAAAGCCAGCCACCATGTAGAGAAGTTTAAGCTGGACAGTTCAGCAAACTATGGCCCATGGGTCAAATCTGACCCACCACCTGTTTTTACAAATAAAGCGTTACTAGAATACAGCCATGCTCATTAATTTACACATTGTCTAGGGCTGCTTTTGTGTTACAGTGGCAGAGTTGAGTAGTTGCAACAAAGACCATATGGCCTACAGAGTCTAAAATACTTATCATTCACCAAAAAAAACTACGATCCCTGGGTTAGACTTACTGAATAATGAGAGATCTCATAATGAAGAGAGACCAGGTGGAACAACTCTGGGACACCCCAGCCTGCCGTCAGCACCCAGATGTTCCAGTCTTGGCCAGGCTCCCAGCTCAACATGGCCCCCTGAGTGACCCCAGCTGATGTTATAGAGGGGAGCAGAAGCTGAATTCAGCCAACCCACAGAATCATCAGAAAAATAAATCCTCGTTGCTTTAAACTTTTTTTTATTATTAACATATTTTATTGATTATGCTATTACAGTTGTCCCATTACCCACCCTTCATTCCCCTCCACCCTGAACACCCTCTCCCACCCACATTCCCCCCCTTTAGTTCATGTCCATGTGTCAGAAGTTTTTTAGCTTCTACATTTCCCATACTATTCTTGCCCTCCCCCTGTCTATTTTCTA
>JAPYXV010002981.1:0-12662 GCA_028533065.1 Trachops cirrhosus
TGAGAAGCACTTGATCTGCCCTTCCATTCAAATGAAAGCTTTGCTGGATAGAGCAATCTGGGGTGTAGGTCCTCAGGCTGTCAGCTGATTTCTCAAAAGAGACCTTACAGGCAAGAAGGGGCTGGAAAGAAGTATTCCAAGTCATGAAAGACAAGGACCTACACCCCAGAATTTTATTAAGTATAGTTCACACCTCCTCTTCAGTTACGCTCACCAAGACTTCAGATATTCGGATCTACTAGTATTTTATTCAGTTGAAAAAAATCTTGCATACGTTCTTCATTGAAATTTTAAAGTGTAGTGTGGCAGAAAAGAGGAAAAATGGTTTGATCATGTGTTAAAACTGAGTCGCCAGTCTTTGGCATAGCGGCTGGCTGTTCATGTACACAGGGGCACAGTCTGGGCTGGCTGGGACAAGACTCTGTCACAAGACGGAGACAGAAGCCTGCCATTCAGACTTAGAGAGAACAAGACTGACTGTGATAATGTGTTAGTGTCACTATCTAGTGTTTCCAATGTTTTTACTGACTTTCTCTAGCTTCCTTTCAAGGAAAGTTTCAAGAGAAAGCTATTCATTATCATCCTGAAGAAATATGTAAGTATACAGCCCTCACTCCATTGCATCCATTCTATAGAATGACAGAAATGTCTTGCTCAAACTGGTAACTGGGAGATAGGATAACGAAAAGGAGGTTGACTTCCTAAAATGCACACAAAAGTAAAATATTGGCTATCAGAAAGTCTTTATTAAGGATATGAAAAACCCAGTCTTTGTACTTCAAATGGAATAATGTTTTTTGTTTTGTTTTATTTTGTTTTTTGCTACTGACCAACATTTATTACTATTCATGCCCACTTACTCCCCCAGTTTTTGCCAGTGTTGGCTTCAGATAGCCAAGTGTATTTCTGGACTCAGTCTAGGCTAGAGAGCCTTGCTGCCTTGCTCAAAGTAACACCCCTCCTTTGCCCAGGTTGTGTCTGTATCCAGCGATGAGTCAAGTGAGGATAGAAAGGCCCAGTTCCCTCGGTTGAATTCAGAACCAATCTGAAGGGCCGTCCTGCCCGCAGAGTGCCCAAGAGGACCAAATGAGTCCTTCTCCCACTGCCTAGCCCTGCTTCCTTCCCGCCCTCACAGACATTGATTCCCAGAGCACCCCCCAGGGCATTTTCTCCACCTCGGAAACTGCTTCCCAGGGAGAAAATGGCCTATGTATATACTCGGATAGATGAATATTTACGGAAAACTCCAAAGTTTCAAACGAATGGAACTGCCAGGTACCCATTACCCAGTTTTAGTAATTGTCAACGAACACCCAGGTTTTGGTTCATCTACACCCTTACTTGCTTCCCCCAATCCCACCCTAGCTTGTTTTGAAGCAAATCCCAGATATTGTAAATTTTAATCTGTAACATATTAGGATGTATCTCTAAAATGTAAGAACTCTTTTAAAAATTGTAACTGCAATACTATTATCACTTCTTTAAAATTAATAGTAATTTCTTAATACAAAGTTAGTGTTCAGTTAGTTTCAATTAGGATCTATATAAGGTCCTTATACATTGCAACTGATTGATATATCTTTTAATTCTCTTTTGGTCTATAGACTCTCTTTTTCTCATCAGGTTTTAAACAGTGTACTTTTGAACTTCTATGATTACAGTGCTCAGAGTCACAGGAGCTTGTGGGAATGCATGTGATACTAGCAATAGCTGCTTTTCGAGGCCTTTTAGTGAACCAGGCACTGTGGCCAGTGCTTTGCATATATTATCTCATTTAATCTTCACAATAGCTCAACAAGTTAGATATTATCAGCCCATTTTATACACATAAAGCTGAAGGTTAGGGAGATGAAGTTATTTGCCTGGAATACATAGTTAATAAGCTGAGATTCACACCATTCTGATTGCAAAGTTCATGTTCCTAATATCTAGGTTTATACTGTCTGGGTAAATGCATTAGGAGAAATTAATGCCACCCTGAGTGTGGGCTTAATTTTTATTGGCACTTTTATGGATCTTTGGGATAGTTCTTAGATTAACAAAGGAAACTGAATGCCATCATAAAATGTCCATGTTGTCCATCTAAATCAGGGGTGTCAAACTATTTTTACTGGGGGCACATCAGCCTCACAGTTGCCTTCAAAGGGCCGAATGTAATTTCAACTCCTTAACAGTTAAGGAGTAGTTACATATATACAGTCCTAAAATTATTTCAGCCCTTTGAAGGCGACCATGAGGCTGATGTGGCCCCCGGTTAAAATGAGTTTGACACCTCTGATCTAAATCAACAGACATGTATTAAGCATATTCTGTGTACACAGAACTGGATAGAAGCTGGGTAAAGTCAGCAGAAAAATTGTATTTGGTCACTGCTTCCAAATATTCACCATTCAGAGGTTAGGGTGAAGTGAGACAGACAGATACACAAGCAGATGCAATGGACAGAGGACTGTGGTAATAAGTGCTATCATGGAGCTACCAATAAAAAGTGAGGCAGAACAGAGAGATAAAAAGAATTCTCGTTTGGGGGATTAGAAAAAGGTTTTCGAGTACATGGAAACTGCAAGGTCCTTAAATAATAAACAGGATGTTAGCAAACAAAGTTTAGGTGGATGGGCAATGAAGGTGGCGACTATTAAAATGTAATACCACACTCTAATGAGGTTTATTGAGGGCTTCTGTTTTCCCCTGTTGATTTTGTGGAAATGTACAAAGTATTCTTTGCAGCTTTATCCATAACTCAGTAGCTTGCACTGTAAGAAAAGGGGAGCTAATAGCTCACCCACCTGCACTGCCTTTCTAGCAGGATACAAGTTGGGGTGGCATATTGACCATCCCTAACTGCCAATTATCTCTTTGCCCGTCCCTTTTTAAAAGCCTGGGATTGTCTTTGGATTACTAGTGACACCTGTTGCCAGCCTGCTTCTGACCTAAAGCTTCCTTCAGCTTTGTTGAGGTCAGGCAACTTGCCAGCTCTACCTTGGCAGGAGAGCCTTGGTTCCCAAGATAACTAGTTTTGTGCCTCTCTGATTACAACCTGATTATAGCCCTGGATTGTTCTTGGTGAGCAGTGAGGGCTATCACTGCAGGAGGCGGTCAAACCCTACGTGCTTAGCAGGAGATCCATCTGAGATTTCTTTTAGGTCTGTTACATTAAGAAAAGAAGCTCTTCTTTCCAGTACTTAATAGGAATACTCCGTTTTACAGCTTTTTAGAGACATCTGTTTCTCTGATTTTATGTGGTTAAACAAAAAGGGAATTCTGAGTGGCAATTTTTTCACTTTTATTTTTTCACTCATCAAAAGCAAAAGCTTAACCTCTGGCTGCCGGACCTTTTTTCCCAAGACCAGGTGTTCCCATCTCCTTATACATACAGTAGTTATTATGTTCTCAGAGAAGACGAACAGGCTTTAACATTAATCAAGGCAAAACCTAAGAACCGAAGTAAAACTACTATCCACTTCTTCCCTCCAAACCACATATAGCAAGGAATGTAAAAGCCAAAAGCACAATATTCTAATTATCCATGCTAGCAGTTCTTACAACTAAGGAAGAAAGTTGGGTTAATAATATAGCCTACAGACCTTACTTGGAAGATATTATGATAACTTCAAAATCAACATTTCTATTACTGGTATATTATTTACAATGACTTTTATTATCATTGTATTTTTAGTATGTGGTAGTTTCTAGGGCTACCCATCAAACATTTCTGGTTTTCTTCCAGATGCACCATAGTACTGTATTTCCAGAATTCTACAAGGTACATGTGGCCAAATGATTTGTTTTAGTTAAGAAAATGTGAGTGAAAGTGATGGATGCCATGTCCAGACAAGCTTTGAGATCCAATCCATGGTGTTCCATGCTTTTCTTTCCTTCTGCCATGGCAATGGGTGCCTGGTGACTTTCAAGGTGGTGGCTCCTCGTTAACCTCATTCCTTGAATGGTAACAACACTGGGCAGAGCCCTGAGCCAGCTGTATGGTGGACGTGAAACATGAGCTAGAAATAAACCTTTGCTGTTTAAGTTACTGGAAGTGAGGGTGTTACCACAGTCTTATCTTGACCAGCATGACTTATATACAGGATTTCTTAAAAGCTTCTGAAGATTAAGCAAATGAGCCTCCAGATAACCTTTTATACTTAAAATAAACTCTTATACCTCTGTTGCAAGTTTATGTTTCACGATGCAGTATGTTTCGAGTCGTCTGACCCAGGCCTCAGGAACTGAAAGCGCTGGGCCACCTATAGGACCACCTGCTGTTCAGGTGGCGAGGCACCAAGGAATAACAGTGAGTCAACACAAATGACTGTGCCATTTACTCAGCTTTTATTAATGCAGAGTCAATCTAAATCCATACTGATGTATTAACAATAATAATCACGCACAAAAAACAATCCACAATAACATCGCACAGGAGAATTGGAGGATAACAAACTTGAGTCCCAAGAGTCCAGATCAGATCCGGGTCCAGGAGGCAGCTGGGCTTGGCTGTCAACTTCTTGCAGGACAGAGTCAGAGGGACAGAAGTGCAGTGGACCTTTCTCTCCAGAGGTGGACCGGGCAGGTCCTCTCAAAAGTGACTCACTCTGGGGATGTGTAGTCCATGGTCTGAAGTCCCCTGCTTTTATGCTTCTGTCGGTTGCAAAGTGATGTTGATTTTGCACAATTTCTTATATACATATTTTTCTTCACTTCGGTAAGCACATGTTGTTCCTCTGAGTCCTGACAGGCACATGTATACGTCAGCTCTGATAGGCACATGTTGTTGTTCTGTGTCTCTCTCTCAGAGGGTGGTGTTCTTCTCAGATACACATGTGTTGTCTGCCACACCGAGGGGCCGTACCATCCCCCTGAGTCATTGCTCTGCTGTGCATGCTGATGTGTTGCAATGGATTGAGACCAGGCAGGTTCATGGTATTTGTGCAGATGGAAAAATATTCACAGAGCCATAGGGATGTCTGGCATTCATGGGTGGGCAAGCCATGCACGCTACGAGCCATGGTGCATGTCTATCTGCACATCTCATGTCATGGCCCTTTCTCCTCAGCGTGGCACCCGTCGTGGCACCTGTCCTCTTGCATGTCTCTCATCATCATTGCCCCAGCAAGGAGTCACTGCCTGTTTAAGTACTAGAGGGGAACAAAGCCAGAAAACTGCCAGAACATTATGTAACATAACATAATTCTGTGCATGCGAGTTCACTTTATGTTATGGGAACAGTTCATCAGACCCACACTCAAGGCTATGGGAACACTAGTTATCAGGCCCCTCCAAGGCTGTGGGAACACTGTTTCCCTTACTTACCCAGACACCTGGGTGAGGAAGCCAGACTGCCTCCACTTACCCTACACTGCTAACATGGCTTTAGGTCCTGCTCTCCACAGCCTCAGAAAAGTTTTATCTTGATGGATGTGATGAAATACCCTCTACAAATTTGAGGGACTAATGATAATTTTGCCAAATTTTCTCAAAAGGCTCATTTTCCAATTTCCTGGTTACTGACATAATATATAATAAATTATGCATAATATATATAACACATCACCCTACAACAAGTTTGTTTTTTCCCTGAGAACATTAACCAAAAGTTTTACAAAGTGACAAGACAACACGAAGGAAATGCCCTTGTATTTAAGATTTAATATTAAAATTTCACATTTTAAAAAGTTTGGTTCTAAGACCTCCTATGCCCGTGTTATACAAGACTAGTCCTTTTTAGATATATTTGCTGTAAGTATCTGACGCTCAAGACTGGATAAGCAAATCTATTACTTTACTGAACATTCACAAAGCTTCACTATGCCAAATTTATATTTTAGCTCCCTCTGCTGGAGAAATGTGCACCTCTATAAATATAGGTTATTCCTGCTAATGCGATTTTTTGACTAGTGCTTTTCAAATATAGACTCTGAAGAATGTCTTATTTATAATCTATACTAAAAGAAGTTTGTCCTTTAAGCAAATGTCCTTCTGACAAACTACAAGGGAGGACCCCCCAAAATGGGATTATCTTCTGGAGGTTGGGCCCCTTCTGGTACAGGCTTCCCCCGCTAGGTATTTTAGGAACCCATCTCTATTGGTGTACCAGCTGGCATTGTTGAGAGAGGCTGCATTTGGCTTCAGTGAATTTTATTGAAAGACTCTTTCAATGCATTTGCCTATTTCATGATGTGTGATTCAAAAGCACACCTGCCCACACTGCACTGAGTGTTCAGCAGTTTTGGACCAAAAACGTCATGACCCCCATTCCCCACACTCCCTATTCACCTTATCTTGCCCTGAGTGACTTTTTTTGTTTGTTTCCCCAGGTGAAAAAAGTCCTCAAAGGTAAACATTTTGCCAATGTGGAAGAGGTCAAACAAACAAAAAAAGGCAGAAGCACTAAAAGGCATCAAAAGTGACAAGTTCAAAAACTGTTTTGAGCAGTGGAAAAACATCTCAATAGGAGTATTGCATCAAATGGAGAGTTCTTTGAAGATGACTAAAGTTTAAATACGTAGGAATAAATGCACAATTTTTTATAAATACTGTTTTGGGGGTCCCACGTCATATTCATCTATAAATGGTATTTTTCTCCTGCACATCCTGTAGAAGAAATACAGATGCACATGCAGTCATTTGTGTATGTATAGTTTGCACATTTACAATGTAAAAAAGTGCATAGTGAAAATCAGAAATGTGTGAGACCGTGCCTCTCTTCCGCACAACGGCCCCCCGTGCTCACACGGCCTGTACTTATCAGTGTCCAACCTCTCTACAATGTCTTCTGAGTTATGTGCCGACTTTCAGTCCAAATCATGTCATTCCTAATCTTTCATTCAACAAACTATGTGACAGGCACAGTACTAAGGGCAGGAATTTCAATTTGAGCCAAAAAGATGTTAATATGCCTTCAGGGAGTTTACAGTCTTATTGGGTGACAGACTTTCACCAAATGAAGAGATCAGTAAGTGTTTAATTATGAACTATGAGATGTACTTTGGAAGGACACAGTTATCTGTGAATATGTAACAGAGAGACCTAACTTAGGTCAACTAAGTCAGAAAGCAGTAATTGACCTGAGATGAACTGACATTGATGGACAGGTGCAAACCAGATGAAGAGCAGGGAGCATGGGAGGAGGAAGAGCATTCTAGGCACAGAAAGCAACAGGTTGAGAGGAAGCCTGAGTGGTTCAGGAACAAAACACAGAAAGGTTCCAGTGAAGAGATCAAGAGAGAGGAGAGGGGAGGGAGGCAAGGCCAGACCAAGGAGTTTTGCTCTTACACTTAAGAAGGATGGGAGGTGACGGAAAGGGAAACTGAGGGGTAGGGTAGATGCTATAGGCAGGACAACATCAACTCTCTGATTCTAAATGAAATTACTCCTTTGGGTTTTGGAGAAGAACTGATTGGATATAACAAGAGTGGTTTCCCTTAGATGCTAGAACTGAACTTAGCTCCTGAGCATGATGTTGAGTTCTCTATAACTAGGCACTTTCTATTTTTTCAATGTCACCCTTTCATAGGTTCTACATATGGTTGTTTATTGTTCCCTGAGAACATCCATTATGCTCACTTGAAATGCTCTTTCTTTTTCCCCCTCTTTTGTCTCCACGTATAGAAATGCCATTCATTCTTTTTTTTTAAATCCTCACCCAAAGACATACTTATTAATTTGAGAGATAAAGAAAAGGGGCGGGAGAGAAACATTGATGTGAGAGAAAAACATCGATTCGTTGCCTCTTGTATGTGCCCTGACTGGGGACTGAACCCACAACCTTGGCCTGTGCCCTGACCAGGAATCCCACTGCTGACTCTCTACACTTTCTTTACATGGAATCTGCATTTCTGTACAATATGTTTTATCTCTCCCCTTGAAACTGTGAAAAACATAAGGACAACATCCTCTTCATCTTTATACCCTGTCTCCATATGTCTTAGACCATTGCTTAAAACTAAATAAATGCATTTAAAAAGTAAAATTTCACTATACATTTCATTATAACCCCCTAATAAATTTCATTAAATATGTCATAGACACAAACTAATAAGGATATATCCACACACATAAATCCATTTAGGTAGGCACTCCTAGGACCAGAATTGGCAAAAGGTTGATGTTTTGCTTCGGTTGGGAGATGACGGAACAGTAGAAAGTATAGAGAAAAAGAGAAAGGGAGGGGAAATAGGAAAGAATAGGGAGGTGAATTAGAGCAGGTGGGTAAGTTGGTGAGAGAGTGAAGAGTAGGTGAGGTGACCAGAGAATGAGGATGTAAATAACCATGTTTATCTATAAAGCTAAATTCTTGCTTTACAAAACTTGTCTTTCTCATACATTTGTATTGAGTTGGAAAAACAGATTTGTAATAGTTTCAAAGAAACTATTATACATACATATTTACATAGATATGTACAAATACTGTACACATATGCATGCACACACATTTTATATCTCTATATAATCTATACAGATGGTATCCAACCATGTAATATGAAAAATTTATTGAAGAAGAT
Source organism: Trachops cirrhosus (assembly GCA_028533065.1). Taxonomy (NCBI): domain Eukaryota; kingdom Metazoa; phylum Chordata; class Mammalia; order Chiroptera; family Phyllostomidae; genus Trachops; species Trachops cirrhosus. Next base: position 8,499 of record JAPYXV010002981.1, read on the forward strand.
ACAGGATACAAGAAACATTGTACATAGGACAATGATACCTCAGTCCCCTGCAAATTAATCACCTTGAGCCCTCACACATTTCTCTCAGTCACCATCAGCTGCCCCATCATATTTTCCTGAATCTTATTGATGGTCTGAAGTCTCTTCCCTTTCAAAGGTAATTTTAGTTTTGGGAAAAGCAAGAAGTCACAGGGCACCAAATCTGGGCTGTAGGGGGTCTGAGTCACCCGGGTGATTTGATGTTTTGCCAAAAAACTCTGCATGAGATGTGATGCATGAGCAGGCATGTTGTTGTGATGAAGTTGCCAATCACCAGTTGCCTGTAGCTGTGGCCTTCTCAATTACCTGAATAGACTCATGGAGGAATATTCCAGCTTAACACAAAATTTGATACAAATTCATTGCTCTATCTGTCCAGTCATTTTGAATGTGATGGCCACACAGAACACATGCTCACTGAATGGCATCTACCGCTCCCACTGACTAGTACAGTGAAGTTGTCATTGTTCATGCATGTGCATTCCAGTCCACTCTCCTTGGCTGCCAGGTTACATACATGTCACGCACACCATTCTCATTCTGGTAACAGTGTTTGGACTTTTTCCGGACAGACCTCATATATATAAATATAAATGTAAATGTAAGTGTAAATGTAAATATAAAACTTCTACTTATTATTCTCCCTTGCCATTTTCTAGTTTGGGGAAAGGCTCTATTAAATCTAAGTTGATAAATGTTGTTCCCCTTGCTAACACCTGAAAGTCCTGACTAAGACTAGAGGGAGGCTGAGGGTGAGGTCAGTGCATGAGTTATCAGCTGTGGATCTTGCAGATATTGATTGAGTAGGCCCAGGGTGGAGTAGACCTAGGGAGGAACCTGAGATTCTGCTTTCAGTGATGCCGATTCTGTTGGTCTGTGTACCATACTTTGAATAGCAAGAGACTGATGACTTCTGGTAGCCCTTTCCAGCTCTTTGGTGATTTTTTTAGTTGAAAAAACTATCTACTTTGGTGGGGAGGTATTCACTTATAAACCACCTATAAATCACAACTATATAGTTTCAGATGAAAACAAAGTAAGACATTGCAAGGCAAAGGATTCAAATGTTAAGTAGCAATCTTAAATATAACCCAGAGTTATTCTTAAGGCAACAGAAGCTGTCAGAGTAAGTGGTAAGTGCTAGGCTTGAATGTTTAAGGGTGCACTTAAGATCAGACGTGCAGCCATCATTGAGCGAAGCTGTGGTCTTAGTCTCTCAGGGATATGGACTTGATTAGTAGATATCAACGTTTTTTGTTTGCAGCCTACAGTAAGAAATATATTTTAGGTTGTGATCCTGTACAAAAATAAAAGTTTCATAAATAAGACAATATCTTACACTATGAAATGTATTCTGATTTTTTATTCTATTACAATCCATTAAAAAATGCTTCTTGCAACTCATGAATGCGTGGTGCTTAAAGTTCGAAAATCTGAATTAGAGCTTTATTTTTATTTTTGGTCACTATTCATCAACAAAGTCATAAGACTGTGTTGCATTGTCTTACTTATGGTGTGAGATGGAATGTTGAAAGGTGGGCTTCCCCCGTAGACTAAATGGCAGAAAAGACCTGCCATATCTGCCAGGAACAATTTACATTAGAGGCATCAGTTGTTTGATATTGCCCCAACCTACAACATAACTATGTGTTTGATTCTTGGAATGTTATGGAGGCAAACTGGAGTGTCCCCTCCCGCGCCCCCAATAACCACTTACCTCTTACTTAAGCAGGCAGCAGAGCAGAATGGTAAAGAGCATGGTGTCAGGGCTGACTTTCTGGGTCTGTATCTTGCTTCTCCCATTTATTGGCTACATAACTTTGGTCTAGTCACTTAACCTCTTGTGCTTCAGCTTCCTCACCTATAAAATGGGAATAATAATAGTTCCTACCTAATAGAATTGAGGTGGCAATTAAATGAGCTAACCCAGTAGACAAGTCATACCACAGGAATGTTATTAGCTACTGTTAGCCAGACTTCAAGTTACAATGTAAAGTTTGAGCATAAGTTTACATTTTCATGATAAGGTAGAAAAGTATTCTATTGATAAATACTTTTTAAGCAGCAGCTTGAAAATAGTAGCTTGAGTTGCAATATTAAATCTAATTAAAGTGATTTTGGTAACCCCCAAATACAATTTCCCCCAATCCTAATTCAAATGATATGAAATAACTGTTATTTAACTGATTAACTTTCTAAAAGTATACTGGGAAAAAGAGAAATTAAAATATTTTTATTAGAAAATAAAGATCCAGTAAAGCATCGCATTTCCATATAAATGCAAAAGTCAGGGCTTAATTGTTCAAATTGAGGTATGCAGGTTCCATTCTGTGTATCATCAAGGAAAACATGACATGATTTAGTAATTCTTCTCTTTTTGCTTAGTCCCCCCTCACACACACTCTGGTCTCTATTGTTACCTAATTGTTTTGTTAGGCAGAGGTGGTTATGGTACTTTAGAGATAAGATAGTTTGAGCTGCTAAAGGAAAAGAATATGATGTCCATTGAAACCAAATATTTGTTCCCCCACCTGCCATTCACATGTTGCAATACGAACCCCTCAGTATGATAGTATCAGGAGGTGGGGCCTTTGAAAGTAATTAGGTCATGAGGGTAGAGCCCTCATCAACAGGAATAGTGCCCTTGTCAAAAGAACCCTGAAAAGCTCTATATCTTTTTCTGACCTGTGAGGACGCAGTGAGAAGACAGCCCTTGAGGAACGAGGAACTGTTTCTCACCAGACACTGAACCTGCTGCTGCCTTGGTCTCGGACTTCCAGCCTTCAGAACTATGAAAAATAAATGTCAGTTCTTTAAGCCACACAGTTCTACAGTATTTTTCTTGTAGCAGCCCAAGTGGACAAAGACAATATCCACAATCAATGTTCAACCTATGACGTTGTGAAAGTTCTTAAAGTTCTAAATTGTTTAGCTTTTCCTTTAAAACTAACAAATTAACCTAAACAGCTACACTAAAACCCCTTATACATATGGTTTAAAACTAAATATTCTACCCCTCATGGGAATGGTTAGACCAAGAAAGGAAATGAGTACCAGACACATATTCTTTCTTGCTCCCAACAGTCACTGCTATTTGTGTAGATAAAAATCTGTTACTATGCTTAGCAGCTTAAGTTGCCATTGGGAAAACTGGTGTGTGCTTGGTGCTTAACTGTATCTTATCCTTCCAAGACTTAAACCATATTTTTGTGGATTTCCATATGTTTGGAATGAGAGTAGAGAATAGTAGTGTATTTGAAATAAAAATATTTTTCCAAATAAGGTGTAAAAGGAAAATTTGAATTCATTCTTCACCCTGGTTTCTCATACAGCTTGCCTTTCTTCATGACACCTCTGGACCCCATCTTCTCCGTTCCATCCCTCTGCCCTCCCTATGCCTTGCCTAGCACTTCCTAGCCTGCCTCTGCACCCCTTTGGCCTCCTTTAGATTTCCTAGAGACTGTATAGAAGAGTACAATTTCTCCTCTGTCCCCTTAGGTCTCCAGCTGGGCCTAATAATTAAACTGACATAAGACAGTTTAACAGGAGAAAGGTATACAAATTTTATTTAGTAATTTTTACATGTACCTGGAAGACTTCGCAAGGAAAATAAAGACCCAAAGAAGCGGTTAGGGTTCAAGCTTATTTCTACGTTGGACAAAAAAAAGTAAATTGTGAAAATGTGACAAAACAAAGGGGCTTGCACTAGGGCAGTTAATCATGGAGACGTGGCCAGGAAGATAAGGTTTAGTTTAAGAAGGTTGCTTTATACACATTTCCCTCGGCCTCCATTCTCTATCTGTGGTGATAAGAATGTCTCCCTTCCTCCTGGCACCGAAAGGGCACCTTTCACAAGGGAGTGTTATCTCATGCTTTCAGAAAAAATTAGATCAGAGTGCCCCTCTTGCATATGCTATTTTTTAAATTATATTTTACAGACTGTGCTATTACAGTTGTCCCAATTTTCCCCCTTGCCCCACTCCGCCCAGCACCCCCACTCCTTCAGGCAATCCCCACACCATAACTCATGTCCACGGTTCATGTGTAGGTTCTTTGGCTACTCCATTTCCTAGACTGTACACTACATCCCCATGGCTATTCTGTAACTAGTATTTGTACTTCTCA
>JAPYXV010002982.1:0-12661 GCA_028533065.1 Trachops cirrhosus
AAAAAAAAAACACCCAAAAACATTAATTCAAAAAGACATATGCAGCTCATTACAGCATTATTTACATAGCCAAGATCTGGCAGCATCCTAGGTGTTCACTGATGGATGAATGAATAAACACTTATCCATATCTTACTAATGAGAATACTTTATAGTACACATTAATTTTTTCTAAGTCCCCAATTGGTAAAAATTTTAAGTCCATCTGTCTTCAACATAGGCAATGACAGCAGTAAATGTACTGATGAGTCTGATTGATAATTGTATTTGATTTATGCAAATAACTTTGCTATTCTTTTTCAAATTTTAAGAAATTTCTGACTGAAAAGTTGCAGATGCAACTAAATTGCCACTTCTCATCAATTATCTCTTTCTTCCAATTGTTACCCACTCCTCTGAAGTTGTTCCCTAAAGTTTCCACAAATGTTTTTATAATTTTTCAATAAATACATATGCTTATAATAAGATATTAATTTTACAATATATGCATCCTTTTACAACTCTTTTAATTAAATATATATTTTGGCTATCTTACATTATATATATCACTTATGTATAATACATTCATTTTAATATCTCTATAATATTTCATCAATAAGCTATAGTTCCTCCATTCCTCTACTATTGGACAACTAAATTGCTGTTGCTAAAATAACAGTGCTGTAATGAACATCTTTATGCTTATTTTCTTGTATATGAAAGTTCATGCCAGGTAGAATTCAGAATTGTTGTCTTTAACTTGACACAGAATTCCAAATGATTTTCCGGAGTAGTTATATTAACAATCAAAGTAACAATATATAAGAATTCTCACTTCACAGAACCTTCTGTATTTAAGATTTGGCATCATCAGACCTCTTGTTATCTAAATAATTACTGATAAATGCTGTATTTCCATAACACTGAACTAGAAATAGTCACACAATTTGTTGCAAGCACCCTCACCATACACAAACCAAAAAGAAAAGAAAGAAAAAGAAAACTTTAACTATCTTAAAATTTCAAATTCTAGATTATGGTTGAAAAAAAGAAGAGTTTATTAGGTCAATTACCAAATTAGAAGGTTTTTCTATTTGTATTTATAACATAGAGTACAAATTGAAGTGCTCTGGAGATGATAATGAGTATCAATAGGTTTATTCTTATGAGTATGAATATTTATGAGTACAAGGTTATTTATAGTCTTACAAATTAGTAAGACAAATGCAGGCTAACTTTTAAGAAAGCCTGCTATTTTCCTATTTCATAAAGAAAATTACACATATCAGAAAAATATTCTTTCATATTTTAGCCCCAATCTTTACATTTCTTTTTTCACTTTTCATTCCTTCCCTTAGGTACTATAACAAATACAAGCAACCTTTTATCTAATTCCTTCATCTGTATTCTGTATTCCAATTATTTGCTTCATTTTACTTGGAAACTTTATTTTATCCATTGTATGTCCTCTCCCCTGCATCTTTTCCCTTCTCCTCCTTCATGGGTTTTTCCACTGGCATTCTATCTGGGCTCACATCCCTCTGTTATTATTATCTCATGTTTCCCAGCATTGTTCTAACCTCCACTGCTGCATCACCGGAAGACCAGACTGTCCATTAATACTCATGCTCTGCTCACTCTGCTTCCTGACAGGTGATGTCTGCCGCTGGCTCCAGTGCAAAGGTCGCTCCAGACCTCCCCTTCATTAAACTCTAATGATAAATTTGGCCCCTATCTCACTCAAGTATTTGAAGTATTTGATACTATTGATTTACCACTCTTTTCAATAAAATATTGATTATTGGTCATATTTCTGATAATGTGATATACAGTTAATTTTAAATGTTTTATATAGAAAGTTATTTTTAACCACTTATAACCATGCAGAAATAACTACACTTAATGTTCTTTTTTATTTTGCTTTCAGTTACAGTTATTATAATTATCAACAACTATATTGATCTAACACTGTTCTTTCACTTAGTATTTTGAACATGCCATTAAGAGCATTGAGTGTTTTAAAAGGTAACATTATTTCAGGTAGGTAGATGGTGGCGATGTAGGTGGGAGCTGAGCCCACTTGCTTGTGCACCAACTGGGACACCTAGCTGATCTTTGGAAAAACAAAGCGAACAGCCAACAGAATCCCAGCTGAGAAAAAGTTTGGAAGCCAAATTGTGCAGAGGATGCTTAAAAACACATGGTAAGGAGAGTTTGTAGGCCGACCAAGGAAAGGTCCCAGGCCTTGCGCTGGAGACCACGGCTGCTGAGGGAGCATTAGAGGAGAGATGGGTCAGTGATAGCAACCAAGAGGCTCCCTCCCCTACCAGAGCTGGGAAGTCCCAGACACCTGCCAGGAGATACCCAAATGCATAAAGTCACAGGGGGATAAAAAGGCAGTAAGTGACACACAGCCCATGGTGTACCTTGGCTGGGGCGCAGTCACTGCCTGGGATAGTACCAGAGAAATCGGGGAGCCAGGCGATAGCTGGAGCTGGGAGAAGAAATGGACCATGACTGGCCATGACCCAGATGGACTCTAGACTGGTCACAGATTCACAGAGCTGGCCTGTGTGGAAAGCTGGGCACTTGTTAGGAGTGACAGGCTGCATCCATGGGGCTTTTCTGAAAAGTGGAACTGGGTCACCTTGCAGGGACTTGTGGGTGTACAGGGGCCAGGCCAGCCAAGGGGAATGGGGAATAGGCATGATTTGCTGCCACTCAGTGCACCTCATGGACTGATAAAAGGGGTGCAAAACAAGGTGGATTATGGGCCCTGGCCTGATACAAATGCACAGAGTGGACAGTACGGGCTGCAGAGTGCTCTGAGGGTATGGGCTGGAAACTGGGCACCTGTGGTTATTGTAGCCCAGACTGAGCTCCTGTCTTTGTGGAAGCACTGGAAAGGAAAACAACAGAGCCCAGCCTCCCTCTGCCTGCATGGCCCAGGAAGACCTGCAAAACAAGCTTAGGGGGTTTAAAATCAGCAGGAGGCTTGCTTATTTATTTATTTATTTATTTATTTATTTATTTATTTTTCTTTCAAGAGTAAGACAGTAAGACCTGGAGCTGTGAGAAAACCATTTTCTCATATAGACAGCAGCTCACTTATTCTAGGGGATTTTAGTACCCCACTGTCAAAAATGGATAGATCTTCCAAACAAAATATCAACAAGGATATTGCGGCATTGAACAATGCCCTAGGTCAAATGGACTTAACTGATACATACAGAGCTTTTCATCCCAAAGAAGCAAAATACACATTCTTTTCAAATACACATGGAACATTTTCAAAGATAGAGCACATGATAGGACACAAAACAAGCCTCAAGAAATTCAAGAAAATTGAAATCATATCAAACATTTTCTCAGACCACAAGGGCCTGAAACTAGAAACCAACCTCAAGGAAAAAACTCAAAAACACTGAAATTTGTGGAAATTGAATAGCATGCTCTCAAACAATGTATGGGTTAATATTTAGATCGAGGAAGAAATCAAAAAGTTCACAGAAATAAATGAAAATGAACATACAATAGTCCCAAACCTATGGGACACAGTGAAGGAAGTTCTGAGAAGGGAGTTCATAGAGATACAGGCCCACCTAAAAAACATAGAAAAATTTCAAATAAACAAACTAACCCTACATCTACAAGAACTGAAGGAACAACAGCAAACAAAGCCCAGAGCAAGTAGAAGGAAAGAAATAACCAAGATCAGAGCAGATTTAAATGACATAGAGACAGAAAGAACAATACAAAGGATCAATAAATCCAGGAGCTAGTTTTTCGAAAAGATAAAAAAAACTCAACAAGCCTTTAAGCAGACTCATCAAGAAAAAAAGAGAGAGGACCCAAATAAAATCAGAAATGAAAGAAGAGAGATTACAACCGATACCACAGAAATACAAAGGATTGTAAGAAATTACTATGAACAACTATATCCCAATAAATCTGAAAACCTGGGTGAAATGGACAAATTTCTAGAAAAATATAATCTTCTAAAACTGAATCAAGAAGGAGAAAGCCTGAACAGACTGATAACAGCTGGTGAGATTGAAGCAGTAATAAAAAAAAAAAAAAAACCTCCCAGCACACAAAAGCCCTGGACTGGATGGTTTCACAGGAGAATTTTACAAATCATTTAAGGAAGAGCTAACCCCTTCTCAGACTATTCCAAAAAACCCAAGAAGAGGGAAGACTCCCAAACTCATTTTATGAGGCAATCATCATCCTAAACCCAAAATCAGATAAAGACTCAACAAAGAAAGAAAACTACAGGCAAATATTGCTGATGAACATAGATGCTAAAATCTTCAACAAAATATTGGCAAACGACATCCAGCAATACATTAAAAAGGTCATGCACCATGTTCAAGTAGGATTCATTCCATGGACGTGAGGATGGTACAATATTCTCAAATCAATAAACTTAAAAGCAAAGATAAAAATCACATGATTATATCAATAGGTGTGGAAAATGTATTTGATAAGGTACAGCACACATTTATGATAAAAACACTCAGCAAAGTGGGAATAGAGGGAGCATACCTCAACATAATAAAGTCTATATACAAGAAACCTACAGCCAATGTCATACTCAAATGGGCAAAAACTAAAACTTTCCCACTAAGATTAGGAACAAGACAAGGATGACTGCTTTCACCACTTCTATTCAACATAGTTTTGGAAGTCCTAACCACAGTGATCAGACATGATATAGAAATAAAAGGCATCCAAATTGGAAAGGAGGAAATAAAACTGTCATTGTTTGCAGATGACATGATAGTGTACATAGAAAACCCTATAGACTCCACCAAAAAACTACTCAACCTAATAAGTGAATTTGGCAAAGCAGCAGGATACAAAGTCAATTTTCAGAAATTGAAGGCATTTTTGTACACCAACAATGCAATATCAGAAACAGAAATCAAGAAAAAAATCTCATTTGCTATAACAATAAGAAAAATAAAGTACCTAGGAATAAACCTAACCAAAGAGGTAAAAACACCTGCACTCAGAAGACTACACAACACTGAAGAAAGAAATTAAGGGAGACACAAATAAATGGAAGTATATACTGTGTTTATGGATTAGAATAATTAACATCATCAAAACGTCCATACTACCCAAAGCAATTTATAGATTCAATGCAATCCCTATTAAAATTCCAATGACATATTTCACAGATCTGGAACAAACATTTCAAACATTTATATGGAACCATAAACAACCCTGAAATGCTGCAGCAATTTTGAGAAGGAAGAACAAAGTAGGAGGGATCGCAATACCTGATATCAAACTATATTTCAAGGCCACTGTAATCAAAACAGTATGACTGGCATAAGAACAGACACACAGATCAATGGAACAGAATAGAGAGCCCAGAAATAAACCCATGTCTCTATGGTCAATTACTATTCAACGAAGGGGGCAGAAGCATAAAATGGAGTAATAATAGCCTCTTCAACAATAGTGTTGAGAGAGCTGGACAGCTACATGCAAAAAATGAAATTTGGCCACCACCTTAGACCTTGCACAAAGATAAAATCAAGATGGATAAAAGACTTAAATATAAGGAGTGACACCAAAGGTCCTCGAGGAGGACATAGGCAGGAAAATCTCAGACATTCCTGAGATTATCCAAGGAATATAACCACCCCACCCACCCCCACCTCCCACCCTCAATTCTACCATGTTTTAGGTTTGTCCATAGGTCCTTTATATATGTTCCTTGACTTGACACTTCCCCTTCTTTCCCTCGTTACCCCCTTCCCCCTCCCTTCTGGTCACTGTCAGTTTGTTCTTTATTTTCATGTCTTTGGTTCTCTTTTGCTTGTTGGTTTGTTTTGTTGATTCCTCTTATAGGGGAGATCATATGGTATCTGTCTGTCACCTCCTGTCTTATTTCATTTAGCATGATGCTTTCCAGTTCCATCCATGCTGTAGTGAAGGGTAGGAGTTTCTTCTTTCTTTCTGCTGCATAGTATTCCATTGTGTAAGTATACCACAGTTTTTGATCCACTCATTTACTGATGGACACTGAGGCTGTTTCTAGCACTTCACTATTGTAAATAGTGCTACTATGAACATTGGGATGCACAGGCCTTTTATGTTAGGTCTTTTGAATTTGTGTTTCAGGATCCTTAGGGTATAACCCCAGCAATGGAATTGCTGGGTCAAAAGTCAGTTCCATTTTTAGTTTTTTGAAGAAATTTCATTCTGTTTTCCATAGTGGCTGTACCAGTCTGCATTCCCACCAACAGTGTACTAGGGTTCCTTTTACTCCACAACCTTGTCAGCACTTGTTGTTTGCTGATTTGTTTATGATGGCCATTCTGGAGTGAAATGGTATGTCATTGTGGTCTTAGTTTGCATCTCTCTGATGGCTAGTGATGCAGAGCCTCCTTTCATATGTCTCTGGGCCCTCCATATGTCCTTATTGGAGAAGTGTCTGTTCAGGTCTTTTATTCATTTTTTAATTGGATTGTTTGCCTTAGAAAATATAGAAGAGTACAAACTATAAAATAAGCCTACTTTAAAGTTCTTTTTAAATGCACATATAATTCTAAAGATGGCTAAACTAAAACCATTTCCACTAATTTCTAATCAAACATCATATATAAGGAATGGAAAATATTGATAATTTCATAATATATTAGGTATTTTACAAAAATATTTTTAACTTGGCAAATACTATTTATCTCATATGTATTATTTGAGGTAATTGAACTGATCTTGTCCCAATCACACACTGTTTTAACTAATATGTTTTCAACTTTCATATTGTGTTTGCACTAAAAGCTCTTCATTTTACAAAAGAATGTTAGTTCCACTAGATGAACTATGTAAGCATAAAGAATTATTGATCAAAATTTCAATTTTTAAAGAGATTTTATTTGTTTATTTTTAAAGAGAGGGGATGGAGGGAAAAAGAGAGCACGAGGAACATTGATGTGAGAGTGAAACACCAAAGGGCTGCTTCCCACGCTCACCCTGACAGGGACCTAACCCACGGCCCAGGCGTGTTCCCCAGCCAGGAACCAAACCAGCCACCCCTTGCTTTGCAGGACTGCTCCCAGCCAACTGAGCCACACCAGTCAGGGCAGGGGATGTGTCCTAGGGCAAAAGTAATGACAGCAAAAGTTTATAAACAGGACTACGTCAAACTAAAACATTCTTGCAGTGGAAAGGACACCATCAAAAAATGAGAAGGCAACCTACTGAATAGAAAAAGATATTTGTAAATTATGTATCTGATGAATAGTTAATATCCCAAATATATAAAGAACTCATACAGCACAAATTCAAACAAACAGATCAGAAATCTGGCTTAAAAAATGGCAGACCTGAATTAAAATTTCTCCAAGGAGATACACAGATGGTCAACAGACATCTAGTAAGATGCTCAACATCATTAATCATAAGGAAAATAAAAATCAAAACTACTGTCCTGGCTGGTGTGGTTCAGTGGATTGAGCTTGGGCCTATGAACCAAAGGGTTGTTGGTTTGTTTCCCCGTGAGGGCACATGCCTGTGTTGTGGGCCAGGTCCCCAGTAAGGGGCATGTGAGAGGCAACCACGCATCAATGTTGCTCTCCCTCTCTCTTTTTCCTTCCCTTCCCCTCTGTCTAAAAATAAATAAAATCTTTAAAAATATACTGTGTGATATTTCCTCATACCTGTCAGAATGGCTGTCATGAATAAATCAATGAACGGCAATGTTGGCAAGGACATGGAGAAATGGAACCCTCGTGCACTGTCAATGGGATTGCAAATTGGTGCAGCCACTATGGAAAACAGTATGGAGGTTCCTGAAACAATTTAACATGCAACTACTTTATGAGTATTTACTTATAAATACTTCTGGGTATTTATTTGAAGAAATCCAAAACACTAATTCAAAAATTTGCATGTACCCCTATAATTTTCTCTACAGCATTATTTATAATAGCCAAAATATGGAAGCAACCTAAGTGTCCATTGACAGACTAATGGATAAAAGAGAAGTACTACATATATACATTACTATGAAATATTACTCGGCCATAAGAAGAATAAAATCTTGTCATTTTGACAATATAGATGGACCTCGAGGGTATTATACTAAGGGAAATAAGGCAGATAGAGAAAGACACATACCATGCGATTTCACTTATATGTGGAATCTAAAAAACAAAATAAACAAAAGAAAATAGGAACACAGTGATACAGAGAACAAATTGATGGTTATCATATTGGAGGCAGGTCACATGATACAGGTGGGCTATAAAGTTGAAAGAGTCTGAGAACAAATTGCCACTTAGAAAAACAGTCACAGGGATGTAAAGCACAGCATAGGAATATAGTCCACAATATCTAACTATGGATGGCACCTGGTGGGTCTCCACTGGTTGTGGGATCACTTCATACGGTGTGCAAATATCTAATCACTATGTTGTACAACTGAAACTAATGCAACATTTATGTCAACTATAATTTTTAAAATATATTAAATATAAAATTTACTTGGCTTATTAGTGATATTAATAAAATGCTGTTTTTCATCATTATATATGAATGGTGACAATATTTTGGGATAAATATAATTTATTTTGCCAAAGAAATACTCATCATTTACACTGGAACATCATGAATTCAATATTGAATTGTTTAAAACTTACATTGATTTTCAGATAGAGAAAGATAGTGGTGGCCTCCAAAACACCCATCTTTCAGTAATCCCTCCATAAACAATACAGAACAGGAAAAGAATGTGTACAAAACATGGCTTCAGCATAACCTGAAGAGGGAAAATGAATGTACATCAAAATACATAAGTTAAAATAAAAAGAGAAAAATAGGTAAATCCTGGAGCATGTCCTTACATGTTCCTGCTCCACCTCATCTCTGTCAAAAGCCTTGTAGCAGGAAGCAGGTGTTTGATATTAAATAAATTGATAAATCTCTAGCCAGATTAACCAGGAGAGAAGAGAGAAGATACATATTTATAAAGTCAGGATTGAGAGAGGTGACCTCACTGCAGATTCTAGTCACAATTCTCAATGTGGAAGAAGGGGAGAAAATAACAGTTGTGGGAAGGTAAGGGATTAGCCTGTGAGGTTGGAATGAAACTGGAGATGTCACTATGAAGTTATAGTTAAATTTTGTAGCTCTCTTGAGAAAGGACCTAAAAGCAGTGGCATCCAGTGTCAATGAACTCATTGAGCACCTAGATCTAGTTTTCAAAACAAATACTTCAAAGGCTGTCACAGAGTTTTACAATTACTGACAAACAGGTTGCATAGAAAAAGAATAACATAACTGATACAAGAGTGATTGACAATGTACATTACATGGGTAAGTTTCTTAACCCAGAAATCCACTCTTAAGACTTTTAGGGCTCCACCCTCCACCAGCACTTAATAATAGATTCTTAGCCACAATCATTTGCCCACTGAAATAGAGAAAAAAACCTTACAAAAAGTCCAGTTAACTCTCATAATCAAATCGTAAAGTATAGCTGGGAGCTGTAAAATTCAGTCACCACATGCTGTGCATGAAAACAATAGTGTTCCTTAACTTCTGAATGAGGTCCAAACATTTTCCTGTATTTTTAAAAATAAAGGTTCATCTTATTCATCTAATCTGTTCATGGCAAAAAACTTATTTGTATGTCAGTTTGCTCTTGAATTTATTACTAGTATCTATTTTAATTTGTCTGTTACCAGAAGGCAACAGTTATGTTGTTAAATTGATCCATCTACTACTCAGCACAATAGATAATTTATTGAATTTTGCCCTAATGATAATGATGGTTTAAAAACGCTACTAAATTGGAAGTTTACAGATTTATGTCCTCTTACTTCTAATGGTCATTGTGTTGATGGTGATTAAAGAGATGGTGGGTAGAGTTGTAAGCTATTTCCCACAGAAAGCTACCTCAGCCTGAAATATCACATAACTTTGTTTCTTTTCCTAATGTTACAAATCACCGAACATTCCATTAGTTAAATTCTACTAGCTCTTAATTATCTTATCAACAATATATAACAATGATCAAGAACAAAATGTTAAAAGCATAATTGTCATACTAATGCATAGTGAACATGTGTCAAAGTTTTGTTTCACTCATTAATCATGGACCAACAGAATGACAAAAACAGTTCAAAGAGAATGCAAAAAAAATATATAAAATAAGTGAAAAAATCTTGGGAAAAGGTAGCTTACTTTAATTTTTTAATGATTAATAAAATCATAACCTTGGGGATTATATTTTCTATAAGGCAGAAATCAATTGCATCACCATTATACAAAAACAACTTGCATATTATTTATTTTCTTCAGGTTAATCTCTAACTCTACAGAATCCAGGTCATGATAAATGGTAAACAGTAAGTCACATTCCCTTAGAAGTCAGGTGGCCTGTTTGATGCATAGCGCTCTGGTGTGACACTGAAAGAGCATAAAGCCCTTTCATGCCTAAATGTCAGGTTTTAGTTAAGTTTCTTTAGCAAAAAAACTGAGTTTATCTTTAACGTTGAAAACAATGTATAAACTAATAAATAGTGTAATGGACAGCAAACTTCTCTAAATTCTCATAAAAGTAAATTACTTTCCTATAGTTTAATTCAAAAACTATATATCTAACCTTTATACCCATTAGTCCCATGAAGTGTAGGGTAAAAAATCACAAGTCTGTACTTAAAATATAAGCATATAATACACATATATGTATATTCTCACACATACCTATACATATGCACATATACATATGGATATGAATATAAATTCCAATCTTAATCTAGTCAAAGAAGTAAAACTGAGAATAATCTGTTGTCATCAGTATCCACTTGTCAATGTGATCTATAATACTTTTATAACAAGTGTGAAAGGACCTCTAGGTGGTTCCCAACTTTTTATCCTCAGAAGACTGATTGAGAAGTTAGAATTTGCACTTGATCCACACTTTTAGAAAATACTTCTAGCCATGGCACTTTTACAGTTACTTAACCACATATAATTATTTTTAATCTTAAAATAACTATGTTTTCAAATTATTTTTGATGTTTTTAAAGTATTACACCCCCTAGTTTTATTATGTTCTTTGTAGATATGTTGTTTTTTGTTTTTTCTACATTTGAATATACATGTTTTTCTCAATGATGTGAATGCATTTGTTATGATAGTAGCACCATGTGTGGGTAACTGGCATAATTTAGTTCATTTATTTCCTTGATAGGTTAAATTCATGTTTGTATTTATTGGGAAAGAGAACACATGATTCTGAAAGTGCTACAGAAAGGAATATGTTAAATGGTCAGTCGAAGACACTAATCACGAGAGAGTTCCTCTAACTTACTGTCATAATAAATCATTAGTTGCTTTCTGGAACTAATCAGAACTAAACAATACAGCTATTGAGCAATTTCAAAATTTAGACATTTCAGGACATTTGAAATGGCGCACTGCTTTTTTCTTAGGTAATATAAAAAAGCATTAACATTCATAAAATATACTTAATAAATGAATAAAGAATATGTTTAAAGCCTTAAATTATTTTTTATTAACTCTCAAAAAACTAATAAGCTTTGAGTCATCTTATTGTCTATTAAACTAACATTTTAGGAAAAAAGACCTCTATCTTAGTTATCACTTGTTTTGTTAGCTAGGTGCCATCTGATTATTTGGGGGGAACCTACCAAAATTATTTACAATAAAACAATCTTAAATGCTCAATGTCTTTATAGACTCTAGCCAGGAATCCTGTAAAGTCTTCGAAATCACATCTACTCTGTTTTTAGCAACTGAACTATTGTTGATTGACATTACAAAATATAGTAATCTATGTGAATTCAAAACTAGAATCTACTTCAGGCTACAATAAAACCATCCATTATTTTTAAAGTCAGAAAAAAATACATACCTTTCAGTAAAACTTGAAATTAATGATAGATGGAGAAAATTTAAAAATTCAGCCACTTGCAAACATAAACATAGAAAATGCTAGAGGGTTTATCCATTGCGGTGGCCTCAGCCTGACTGTAAGTATTTAAATGTAAATCAGTGAAGTTAAAAATTCCATTCCTCGGGCACACTAGCCGTGTTTGAAGTGCTCAGCAGCCACAGGTGTCTAGGAGCTCTGGTATTACACAGTGCAGACACAGAACATGTCATCACCGCACAATGTTCTATCAGCACTGAGCTGGAGCAGCCAGCACCAGCTTCTCTATGAGGCTGGCTCTGATAATGTGTTGGCTGAGTTTTATTACAATTTTATCTATGGTAGGTGAATGTTGAACTCAACCTATGAACTCATAACTGTGTTTACAAAGTACATTTACTTATTTTTACCTATTTACAAACCTCATAATACTACATTTTTGCATATTTTCCTGGCAAGAACTGACAGCAATATATTAAAATTACTAATCTACATAATTTCCTATTCATTTCTACCTGCTTCTTTAACATTCTTTCCATAAATGTTACGTTGCCAACTTATTCAACACATAGAGGTTGGATGCTGTAGTATCACCTGATGGATCTATAATGTTCATTACCCCCAAACTTCACCTTTGCACCATCTCTCTTTAAAAAAAAAAATCCAAAATGAATGATTCACATTCTTGTTTGAGAACAATGATATACAGCAAAAATATTAGAAAACAATGTTCTATTTCCTGTTGTGATTTGGAAGTTAGAA
>JAPYXV010002983.1:0-12660 GCA_028533065.1 Trachops cirrhosus
TTCATATTCTTGCCACCCCGCAGTAAATAAATGTGATTAAAAGCAGCTCAAACCTGGGAGGAGATGTTTCTTTCCCTGCCACGGACACTGCTGGATTCAGTCCACCCCTCCCTCCTCACTCGATCCACGGGATCCTTTTACATGGGTCACAGGTGGAGCCCACATCTCATTATGCATAATAGGCGTCCTGAGTGTGTTCACCTGGGCCAAGTCACCGGCCCCGCAGAGCAGAGGCCACGGCACCTGGCCACACCCACAGAGGCAGGGAATTTGTGAGGGAAAGAGAACAAAAGTGAAGGCGCAGGAGAAAGCAAACCCCACCCGCATCTTTTGCTTCATCTCCCAGGGAGCCTCTTTTTGGAACAAAGAGGAAGAACTAGATGTTTCATGCCAACAACAGGGCTGATCTCAAAGACTGAGCGCCAAAACGAGGAAGGAGAAGAGTCTTAGAGTGTTTAACACTCCCCTGTTGTCCATAGCTCGGCTTGGGGAGAGCAAAGACCACTGCGCCAGGAGTCTGAAGACCGGGGTTGTCATCCCAGGCGTGCCACCGACCAAGTCGGGATCAGTCACTACTGAACAGGAGCTCCTGAGGGCAGATCTGTGCCGTGCCCATCTCTGTGTGCCTAGCTCTAGCATATCTGGCATATAAAAAAAATATTTGTTCAATTAATGAACGAGGTTCATGAATGTGGGTAGCTGAGATGGTGAGTTTTGCAATCAAATAAAACTAAATTCAAATTCCATCACCTGCTGTTAAGTACTCAACTTCTGCCTCCGTTTCCTGATCTGGAAACCAGGGGTAGGAACATCACCTTTTTGTAGTAGGTGCTGCTGGTGTCCTGCTTGTCCCTCTGGGAGCCCCCTGCTTCCCCTTGATACAGGCGAGTTTCCGGCTGAAACTGGCAGCTCCCCACCTTAAACACCTATATCTTTTTCTTCTCTGCTGGAGGGCTTTCTCTTTCAGCAAAAGAGCCTGCTCTCCAGAGGCAACCCCGAAGTGTGGGGAGTAATGCCCAACTCAGAGTCCAGGGATGAATGCCTCCACCCCCAGGCTCTGCTCGGGCGCTTCGTTCGTGTGTCCCCACTCGACCCAGGTCCGGTAACCTACTCATCAGCAAACCCTTTACTGGCTTGTCTGCATGTCCCCCTTTCCCCTAAATCAACTCAAGTGTGATTCCCAAGTTAGCTGCACCTGAGTCCTTTTCTCAAAGTCTTTTTTAGGGCTGTTATAGGCTGGATGCTGCCCTCCTAAAATTCATTTGTTGAAACCCTAATCCCCAGGACACTAGAAGGTGACTGTATGTGGAAATAGGGCCTTTACAGAGGTGATTAAGTGGGTCCTAACCCAATCAGACCAGTGTCCCTATAAGAAGGGGACATTTAAATAAATAAAGACATCGGGGAAGCTCGAACACAGAGGAAAGGCCACGGGCAGACACAGTGAGAAGTCAGCCTTGTACACACCAATGAGAAAGGTTTCGGGAGAAACCAATCCTGTCAACACCTTGATCTTGCACTTCCATGCTCCAGAACTGTGAGAAAATAAGTTTTTGTTGTTTAAGCCAACACAGGGGAAACCAAAACTAAGATACGCCCTCATGAAGTTGTTATGAAGAATCAATCAGACTGAGCACACGCCCAGAATAACTGTCAATCCCCGTCGGTTATTGCTACTGGTCCTGTTCGCAGTCACAGTGGCAGGGAAGGTGTATCATCACCATCTCCAGCTGTAAAATAATAATTGCTCTGCTATTGTTCCTAAAGGGGTAGTTCTCTCAAAGGAGAGAACAGATGTGTAAAGATGGGAAGTGTTTAACATCTACTTACTCTTTCTTTCAACAAGCTTTTGTTAGCGCCAACGCCAGGCCCTGGGCCAGCTGCTGGAATGATAGGGCACCGCCAAGGTCAGTACTCTGGACACTAGGCATGTGTGGCTCTTCAAATTTAAATGATTTAAAATAAAATTTAAAATTCAGTTCTTCAGTCACACTTATCACATTTCAAGTATTCCAGAGCCACATGTAGCTATTGGCTGTTATCTTGGGCAGAAGAGAAAACATTTCCAAACATGTAGAAAGTTCTATTGAACAGCACTAGTAAAAAGGCAACAAAATTAATTCTTATTCTTAAGCAATTACAAATGTGATCTAATAGTGATGGTATTTCTAGAAAATATGCTCAAAACTCCAGGCTGGGGTGGGGGCCAAGGGTCAGTCTTCACTTCTGAAAGACAGTAAAGTGACCCCAGACACCCAAGTTCTGAGAATAGGCAGTTGCTATTCAAATCACTGCCAGTAAAACCAAGGACACTTGCATTTATGTAACACGATTAGCTGCCTATTCTGTGAAAGTCACAATGCTGGGTACAGCGGGACACGCAAAGATGGAAAAGCCACAGGTTCCTGTCTTAAGAAGCTTACTTACGGTTTTGTTGGAGTGATAATAGATGGATGCGGATAGCCGGCGTTTGCAGAAGATGGAAAGTAGCCTCACACGAGAAGTGACTGTCCTAACAGCTGGCATGGATTGAGCACTTGGCATGGGCCTGCACGGGGCCAAGGGCTTTAGAGAAATGCTCTCACTGAGTTGTGATACTTACCCTGGCAGGTATGAGCTGTTCTCATCTTCGTTTTACATAAGAGAATGAGGCACAAAGAGATTGAGAACCATGCCCAGGGGCACACAGCTAATAGGTAGCGAGCCCAGGCAACCGGACCCAGGGCCAGTCCTCTCAATCCCTAACAGTTAGGGTGGCAACAGTGTGGCTCATGGTGGCATGTGAACAAGCCTGAGATCACAGGAGGACCCATTTGGAAAAACAAAAAGCTTGTGCCCACACCCCTCCTACACACTTCTCTTAGTTTGAGTTTCCTCCAAAGTAGCTAGGGTGCAAGTGTTTGATTTGGTGGATGCTCTCGGGCAGCAGGAGCGAGGGCAGAGGAAACTGGGACAGAGACGGAGAAAGTAACTATGTCAGGGTGCATTGCCAAGGCCCTGCCACGAGCAGCAGGGAATCATTTTCACGCATACAGGATGCCTCCCATAGCTGTCCACCTAAAAGACAGGTGGTGGAGCGTTTATTTATCCACCAGCTCCCAGCCCTCCCTGCCTGAGAGAACCGGCCCCCGCCAGGGGTGTTAACATCACCCACTTCTTGTCTGCCCTACCCGGCCGCACAAACTCCAGTGAGCACAGGGAGGACCCGAGGCAGAGCGCAGGAAGACCGACATGCGGCCTTGCGCATTGTGCAGCCCAGGGTGCGTCTGGAGCTGCCCATGCAGATTCGCAGGCAGGGCAGGGGTGTGACACATGGGCCCAAGAGCCACCAAGTGTATCACCCAGATTGTCCCCTTTGGAGTCATTCAACTGATTTTTTTCCAAGCACAGATTTTGGTGTAGGCATCAGGAATGGCCTGGCCAAAACAGGACACCAGCTCTACCTTCCTGGAGCTTACAGTTCAGCGGAAATTCATTTCTGACCAGTTTTCAGACAGGAATCTTGCCGTGGCCCACCAAAGTACTGGGACCTCCACTCGAGAACCACCCACTGCTGTGCAAGCCACTAAGTTCCTTTTTCTGGTTACACAACTGTTTCCCCAGGAACTGGCCGTGTCCCAGCAACTACTGAGCATTATCCTCCTAAACTTTAGTTGGCAGAATTTCATTACTTTAACCTCATTCCAGCTACCAGAAAACAGTGTGCGCTTTTCCACTGGGCCCAAAACATTCCTCAGAAAGAAATGAACATGAGGGAGAGAGGGGAAAACCCACGGAAGCGCTATCATTAGGGTTGTTTGTTCCGGAGCCAGGCTGCCTGCATCGTTGTTTCATCTCTGTGCATATTTACTCGAGGCCCTTCCGTTGCCTCCGAGTTCCAAAGTTTGAAGTTTTCTTGAGGGAAGAAGAAGGAAGATGAGAAAATCCACTTCATTAAAATCTAAGGTTTTCACTTGATGTTTGGCAACTTCTTCATATCCCTGCACTCCAGGGGGGAGATTTCGCATGTGAAATAATAAAACTTTTTAAAAGGGGGGAGGGGGAGGCTCTAAACAAAGAAAGTTGAAGCACTAAATTAGAATCCTACTTTTGTTAAGACAGAGTAACTTCAAAATCTCTTTCCAAAGGGAGCTGGGATTTGAAGCATCTTGCAGAAGGTAATTAGTGACCACCGACCCGCAAGGAGGTATGATGTGCAGTGTCCCTTGGAGGACTCACGAAGACAGACACTGAATGCAGTGACGTCCGCACTCGAGAATTTCCAGCCCTCATTACACTGATTTCTATAGTGCGTCTCTAACAATTCCCCATTGGTCGTCATTCACTCCTACCCCCACACCACTAGCCTGGTGAAATCCATAAGTCAGAGATGTGTGCTAAAGAGACTGAAGTTTGCAGATTAGCTTAGATCCAATCAGTTTATTTGGCTCCATTGTTAAGACTGTCAGCCCTTGACATAACTTTACATGTGGGCTGTTGACCACAATGGGAAGTGAAGAGGGTAGATGGATCAGAGGGTAGATGGATCACTGCAAAGACATATGACTTACCATGTCACCTCAGGAGTATGACATGTTGTCATCTTCACAGTTACAAATGGTGGAGTTGGGTTGGGTCTATCTGGGTGTGTTCCAGGGGTAGGTCTGGAAACCTCCCTCCTAACCACGAGTCTAAGGTAGCCCTTTGCCATAGGACAAAAGCTTCTAGAAAGCCTTCATTCACATGTATGAGTGCTGCCTCATTTTTTGGTTAGTGGGTATTATTGACATAACCTTTACATAGATGGCTTTTCCATTTGAAGAATATTTTAACCTTTATTTTTTGTTATATCTCACTTGAAATCTGGACTTATTTGCTTTCCTCTAATCACCAAACAATTTTTCATGGCAGAAATAACTACTGCTGAGAAGTACCATAAAATAGGAGTAAATCTATATCCTTCTGACCATTCTTGAGGTACCTCACCTCTGAGATAAAAGAGGGTAAAGAGTTAGTCAAAATCAGGTAAAGAACATTGAGAATGCAGGAGAAAAATAAATGCATTATAAACAGTAGAAAGAAAAAAATAAAGCTGTTATTGCTTACAGATTACATGATAACTTAAGTAGGAAGTGTAAGAGGATTTTAGGACTGATAAGTAGTTCCAGAAGAGTTGTCAAAAAAAAGACGAGCAATTAAAAAATCAGTGGCTTTCCTACATGCCAGAGCTAACCCACTATAAAATATAATAGAAGATTCTGTACACAATAGAAATAAAATTATAAAACTAGCTAAGAATAATATTCACAAACATTTCTAAGACTTTTATGAAGAAAGTAAAAAACTTTACTTAAAGATACAAAATAAGACTTTATAAAATCCCAGCAATTCTATTGCAAGATAATTGTATTAGAGAAAGACAGCTGTCTGTGCATAACAGTGCATGTTTTATTATGATTATTGTAATTTAAAAAATTAACAACTAAGTATTAGCAGATGAATTAATTAAATAAACTATGGAACAATAATACTTAAAAAAGTGCAGCTGACATGGAACAATCTATTAGACATAGTTAAGAAAAAGAAAACTACAAAACAATAAATACAGAACAATCTTATTTATTAAATAAAATGCATACAATGCATAAAGCCATATTTTTATAAATATATAGAATGTATAGAATATATATGAATATGCGTATATGTAAATGTGGGTAATTATATATTTAAATTATTAGAAGCATCTTGCTAGATACACACTAAGCTGATAACAGCAGTGTTCAGAGAGAGAAGTGGAACTTTGATTTTTATCTGTTTTCTTGAATATTTTCACAATTAAAACCATATGTATGCATTACTTAACTAAAAAGAATGTCTTCAAAAAATGAAAAAGATGAAGACAAGGAAAAACAAATCTCAGGCTTCGACTCCTTGGGTGCCCTCTCAGCTCCCTTCTTCCCATCTTTTTATTCCTGGCCAGTGCCCCACTTGGGCCAGGTCCTGCTTGATGGAGTGAGTGAAATGCCACTCCATCAAGCATGAGATCTGGCTGCTTAATGACTGATGAGTTCCCAAAATCTAAGCATGTGAAGGAGGTGGCTTCTGGTGAGCTGAATTTTGATCAGCCTAAAATGGGAGCCAGAGAGACTAAGAAGAATTGTTTCCAAGATGCCAAAAATGATGAAAATTCCCACCTGAGGTGTTTATCAGCCTTTTCTCCTGCTTAGAATGCCCTCTGCCCCACATAGGTATCAACCACTAACACTTACTATGTACAAAACATTGTCCTAGGCGCCTTAGGGGATCCAAAGAGGCATTAGACCCTCAGGTCTTGTCCTCTTGGCATCTGCTACTCCCATTGCTAGAAACAGCAGACAGAGGAAAAGTCCCACAAAGCAAGAGTTCACCAGACACAGGATCAGGGAACAGCCATGATGGAGCTGATGACGACCAACGACTCTCACCTGCACTCTCGGGTCTAGTTCCCGGAACCTTCTCAGCTGACCTCACCTGAACTCCTGCCACCTGCCGCAAATCCCCTTACGTCACAGTTTTATCTTTAGTAGGAAGAACTGGTATTTTCTTATGCCAGGCACAGCTCCATGCACTTATTTTCATTATTTCTCTTGATTTTCACAGCAGCCCTGCGCATGGGCGTGATTATTTTCCCATGTCATCAATAAGGCAACCCAGGCAAGCACGGTTAGGTTACCTGCCCAAGGTTGCACAGCCTCATGAACTTAGTGAGTACGGATCAACTTCTCCTTATGCAAATGAGGGTAAAGAAAAACTAGCATGGTCTCAGTGAAACAAGAGAGGGGCAGCCCAAAGGAGGCCTACAATGGCAAAGGAAAAAAACCTTCAGAAGAACAGAAATTGCTGTTGGTCCTAAAAATAAACAAACAAACAAACAAACAAACAAAAAAGCCCAATGACTTACTATTTCAAATTATTAAAACTGTCCAGCTGCAATAGCAGCAAATGCAGTGGTTGCTCACGCTCCACCCCAGGCAGTATTTATGACTCTGTTAAATATACACACTGACTGTCTCATGTAAACGATGACAGGCATCGTTCTGTCTTCCTGAGAAACAGGTGTCTGTGTTCCTTGTCCCTTTAAGGGCACAATTCTCAATTATCGCTCTCTCTTGGGGCAAGGGAGGGAGAAGAGATGGAGAGGGTGATGAGGGGGAAGTTGGTAAGATTCAGAGGGTCTTTTTAGACTTGAATCTAAAAGTGCTGCTCCAGCAAAGCTCAGAATTGCCCTGAGGAGTGTCTCCCCATGGCCTTCTCTTCCCCGCTCTTTGCTCTTCCTCGGTGTCACTCCACATCAGCCACTGTATTAAGCACCTTTCCTTGTCAAGTGGCTGCTGTGTAGGCATAGTTCCGTGTGTCAGGTGGGGCAGGGGCTGTCAGAGCTTGAGTCCCTAGATACCTTTCTTGCAGCAGAATACTTTCTCAATCTACTTAGCTTAAAAATTTGGCCCTATTTGGCTTACTTATCCCATTGGGATTCTGAATCTGAGCACCTGAAATAGGAAATATCACTTGGAATGGGGGGATTATCTTGGTCTAGGATTGAGGATGGAGAGAAGGGAACAGAATTGGGTATGAAGTGATGGGGAAAAGGGCGGCACAACCTGGCCTGGACTGAGCAAGGCTTAAAGGCAGCCGTGGAGAGCTGAAGGTCGACTATAACTGAAGCTCTTGGGCCAGGCCAGGCTGTCAGTATGTAGGGTATGTCTTCCAGGGAACTTTGCATGGGGGACTGACCTGTGGCTGGATTGGAGATCATGACCAAGTTCATGTAAGGTGAGGAGGCTGACTCTGAGCAAGCAGGGCCATCTCTGCCGGTCAAGCCTCATTCCAGTGCTGTGGTTCAATTTTTCGGATTATATGAGTATGAATACATACTCAGGAATTCTTGCAATGATTGCTGATAAATTATAAACAATAGTCAATGGGATTACAAGTAGTCAAATCATTTTAAAAGCAAAAATGATTTAAAAAAGTTTCAACGGAGACAGATACTGCATGTAAACTGTGATGCGTTTTCATCAGTCTGATAAGATGTAAGGATGCCTACAAAAGGAAGAGTTGGCTCGGGGTGTGTGAACGTGTTAAAAAAGCCCCTAGCAGATCACATTCCTTAAACTGAAAGATATTTAGGAAACATCAAAGCATGTTCCAGGAAATGGTGAACAAAAAGGCTAAAACATACATCAGAAGAACTGCAGCCACATACCTAACCCTCTCCACCTTCATTCGGGAACCATCTGCGTTATCAACACATCAGTTCTGTGGCTCGTGTCGTTTCATTCTTCCCTCGCACCCGTCCCACCTGCCAAGTAAGACAATAAAATCTTCCAGGTCAGGATTCATAGCCTCTTTCTCTTTTTAGCTCATCGTGGGACATGTGGCAATGACTCAACATTTACTTTTAAAACTGTACATTAAAAGAAGCAAATACTTCTGAACACATCTAATAAAAAGATTCTTCCAAGTTTGTGACTAACAACATAAGAAGAGAATCTGAAACTTTGATTGTAAAATGCTGCTGTGAAATTACATTTTCACGAACATCTATCGTTTCTTTGTTCCTTGCCTGAAAATATGTTTCTCCCTGGGCTATTAGCATTTAACAAATATATCCTAAAGTACTTTAGTTTCCTTCCCAAAGGCAATACTTAACTCTAGTTGATTTTTTAGCTAAAATTACTTACAGGAAGAAAAAAAAATGCCTAAGTGTCTTTGATTACCATGGAATATTTGAGACCTCATCAAGCAGAACCAACTCTGTTACACACAAAATAAATAAATAAATGAAACCCTCCTTGAATGGCATTATATGTAACTAAGATGATGTTTCACAGTTTGTTTTTGATGCAGAAAATGAGAATTATTGTTATCTATGTGGATATCCACCTAAGGATTAACCTTGTTGAATGAATTTCATAACTGTGGCATTATAGCTGTGTTTTTCATAATGAAGGGAAAATCCAGCATCAAATAAGCCATTTGCTATGGTTTACATGCTTGTGTGAGAGGAGGAGAGTCAACAACCCCAGCTATGATTCTCTAAGCTCTTTGTTTCCTAAGTAGGAGTCTGCCTGCACTCCCACAGGGAAGGGGCACACTGTCCTGAACCAAGATTGCCATTGTAACATTGCTTTTATTTGCTATTTCCTTGCTATTAAAAAAAAGAGTCAAGAATAGTCTCAGACTTCTGCTGGAGAACAGAAAAGAACCAACTGTACCAGGTATAGCTCCACGCACCCCTTCCCCAACATCAAACCTCACCGAACAACACACTGCCAACCAGAATGGGAATTTTCGCAAAAAGGTGAAGAACCGAGGTAACATCCACTGAGTCATTCAAGTCTTCACAAAAACCTGGACAGAGAAAGGAGGCTTGTTTTCCTAGCTAAATTATTCCTCCTGAGCCCACTCTTCCCAAGAACGGTGTCTGTTCAGCAGCTTCAAATGAACCCAAAGCTCTTCCAGCCCAACTGCTCTGAGCTCAGTGGTCCCCTGTCTGTCCACCACCACGGAGATTTCTCATTCTTGTCTGCCTCGAACACCTACCAAGACTTCAGAGATTGTGTTTATTTCAAAGGCAACACGGATTACATCTAACTAGTTTATTTGCCACCACCAATTAAGCAGAGCAGATAACCACCAAGCAGCACGTTGAAGCAGCATGAGATCCACAGGGTTACCACATCACCACACAGAGTTTGGTTTAACTACAGCCTAAAATACACAGTTCTGAGGGTTCCAGCACATGCTCTTTCAAAGAGGCTAAAAGCAGGATTCTCTCTAGGTCTTTCTGAAATATAGAGTATGACTTAAGATCCTTGAGCTCGGTCGGTAGCACTGCCTCAGTCCTACAGAATCCATCCCATAGGATTTGTGTGATCATAACCCCCTCTCCATGACAGCTGGTATACCAGTGGACAAATCTGTATGGACAAGATTTTACTGAATATTAAACCTTGTACTGGATGCTTTACAAACACTGGTTAAATTGATGATCAGAGTAACTATGAATAGGTATTCAAGACCTGAAACCTTAAGGTATTAAACCTGCTTTGCCAAGCGGGAAATTGAGGCTCAGAGAGGTTCAGCAAAGAGCTCGATATCACATAACTATGAGACTGAGTTAAATTCTGTCCTACAGTTATCAATCTCCAAACCTGACTGCTTTCTGCTACACCTTCTTGCCTTCCAAGAGGACCTCATACATATCCAAATGCTACTCTAAATCAGAGGCTGTTGTAGCTGAGGTTTCAGCCTGGTTAGGCTATGGAGAGAAGAGGAAATTGTCAAAAGGAAAGAAACAAAAAAGTAAAACTCCTAATCAATTTCATTTATATGATTGGATCAACCATACCCAATGGTAAGGGATCCACATTTAATGTTTTTCTTCATTTCTTTAATTCCTTCTTCATTTCCCCCCCAAAACCAAAATGTTCATTTTTCTTTCTTCAGGATGTTAACAAATGGGGTCCTGATTTAATCTCTGGAAACCATACATTTTCAGAGTCTATTTTCAAGATACAGAAGTTCCATAAACACATACATTCTCATCAAAGTTCAGAACTCCATCCCCCCATCTTCATAAAGAAACAGAGATTTGTTTTTTTTAAAAAAATGAAACAATCAACTCAAGAGAAAAAATGATCTCTCCTCGTGGGCTGATTGGGAAACACAGAAGACTGATTACGAATGACGTTTAAAGAGGCCCTCTCTTCTCCTTGGCCGTTTTATCTTGAAATGAGCTGAGCAAGAGATAAGGTGTTCATTGAAGACGCTTCCGAGAACAGTTTTATTGAGCCCAGGTTTTACTGAAGCTGAAGCACCCAACTGTCTTTGAGCCCCACAGGAAAAAAAACCTTCTTTCAGAAAATGAAGGGCAATTAGCTGAGGCGGAGAAGGGATCGAGGTGCTGCCTCCAGGGGAAGAACAAAGCCGGGAGCACTGGGCGGAAGGAAGGGTGGGGCTCCATGTAGAGAGGGTGGCTCTCACAGAGAAAGTTATTAAAGACAAGGAGGAAAAATTATTGGGGAAGCTTGATTGTAACCACTCCTTTAAAAATAGGACAGCTATTACCCTCTCTGATGTGTCAGTAGGAAAGCAACCCGCTCAATTTCACAATACTGTAATACAAAGAGGACCAGAAACCCCGGACTCCCAGAAGAAAATGTCACTCCTACATGAGTCCTCCATGGTGGCCTGAAGGGATCTCTCCATTTATGGTGCCCCCAACCCTGCAATGGTATGTTATTGCGAATATGCAAGTATGGCTGGTGGTAGAGTTCATGGGAGTTTAGCACCTGGGCTTTGAACGCAGACAGAGAGTGCGGCCCTGCCACTTTACAGCTGTGACGTGGGGTTTTCATGAAAGAAGAGTGGGCCTGTTGTTTCTCTAATGCCTTGAAAACTTGGAAACAATATATCCTTCTCCGGCCAAAAACAAACAAACAAAAGAACATGTATTTTTTTAAAACATGGTAGCCAAGATTGCAAAATCAGAGGGCAAGAAGAGAAGGAGACAAAGAGAAGAGAAAAAGAAAAGAGAGAAAGAATGGCAAAATGTCCAGAAGTACAAGCCTCGCTAAGGAGATATGCAGATGGGCACCCATTTTAGCATTTCTGGCATCAGCATCCCACAGAGACGTTCAGCAAGTTCGAGTGTCTGAGATAACATGAGTTTTTTTCATGTTGTATAAACCACAAAGCTTATAAATCTTTAGGCATGCCTTCAGAGGTCTTCTTGCTGCTCTCAGTAGGTTTGCTTCCGAAAACACAGGGTGGACATCGCGGCGGACTCTCCAGTCACCGCTCTCCGCAGGCAGGTAGCAGGTCATGGCAAATCCCTCCTCGTGGCCAGGGGTGAGTCTGGGGACCTGTGCCAATGTGAGTTGAGGAGACTCGAGAGAGTGGCTCAGGGCTTGCAAGTTGTAAGTGAGGAAGCACAGCCTCAGATGCTGCCAGTAGACCTGAGCGGACCAGCTTGTAAACAGAACCAACACTTGGAAAGTTGAAGCCCAATGCACCTCTGAGAAATAGGACCTCTTGCTATGGGATATAATAAATGTATGTGTCACTGTCGAATAAATTCAGGGAATGCTCCATACTATACACTGCCTTGCAAAGTGACAATCATATTAGTGTATCAAAGGCTCTAGAAAGTCCCATAGTAAAGAAACCCACTAATCCTGCATTTTGCTGACCTAACTTTCCAGAGAAGCCCCCCTCTTCACAGTATCTGTTAACAAACCATATGAGACACATTACCGTGTCATTTAATGGCTGTAGCGTGGATCCCCAGTCCTTCCTTAAAAACAAAACTCTTTATCTCTGGCCATCTCTATCACCAAACTGGTAAAGTCTCCAGTCTATTTTAATCTGCTGTCTCTTACGTGGTCTTTTGTCTTCAGTTTTTCATACCCTTTTCTTTCACGCGCATGTGCTTCACAGAGGGCTTCCAGAGGCACTCACTGACAAGTTCTACTGCGTGGATTTCCATTCATCTTAGGCAACTGAACCGCACACCTACCACCTCCGGTCTACCCCCTTCTCCCTTTCCTATACCCTTTTTTGGCTTGTATATTTCACTATACTCTTCGGAATACAATCTAGTCTCTGAATTCTCTTCTCTGCTAACCTGCTACTTCC
>JAPYXV010002984.1:0-12660 GCA_028533065.1 Trachops cirrhosus
ACAACTAGAACAGGAACAGAGCCACAGAAATGGAGATCACATGGAGGGTTATCAACAAGGGAGTGGGAGAGGGAGGGGGGGAAGGTACAGAGAATAAGTAGCATAGATGGTAGGTAGAAAATAGAAAGGGGGAGGGCAAGAATAGTGTGGGAAATGTAGAAGCTAAAGAACTTATGACACATGGACATGAACTAAAGTGGGGGAATGTGGGTGGGAGGGTGTGTGCAAGGTGGGGGGAGTGAAGGGGGGAAATGGGACAACTGTAATAACATAATCAAAAAATATATTAAAAAAATAAATTTTAAAAAAGCAGCCAAATTTAACTACTGAAAAATCAAACAAACACAAAAAAAGTTTTTATGGTGAAAAAGAAAATCAGCTAGTGCTACTCTAGATGACAAAAGCAAAATAGGCAAGATATAAAACAAGTAAAAAACAAAAATAAAAATCCCATGATATTTGATGAATTTTAAAATGCTTTTCCCACCTTTCCCCTTTGTCTCTCATTTCATCAGTAATTAATTTTAGAAAATCTAATAAAACACAAGACAATTAGTAGTTAGAGATTCTATTATTTTCCTGTTTAAAAGAAAAATTCATTTCAAAATAATAGTTTCCTATAAAACAGTAAACTTTTATGTAATTCTTTATCTGACCAATAATAACTGGCATTCTTTCATGTAGTTTTTTTAAACCTTAAATGCATACTATTAAGTTAAAGAAGCAAGTCTGAAAATAATACATGTTGTATGATTACAGCTTTATGACATTCTGGAAAAAGCAAAACTACAGAAAGAACAAAAAGGTCCATGTTTGCTAGGGGCTTGGGGGCAGGAAAAGATAAAGAGAAAATGCACAGGGAATTTTTACAGGGTGAAACTATTCTGTATAATATTGTAACAGTGGATACATAGCATTGTGCATTTGTCAAAGCACATAGAACTATACAACACAGAGTGAACCTTAGTGTAAACTATGTACTTTAGTTAATAATAATGTATTCATATTGGTTCATTACTTGTAACAAATGTACCATTTGAGATGTTTCATTGGGGATGATAAGTTACATGGTCACTTCGGTTAGAAGAAAAAAGAGAAGTAATATCCTT
Source organism: Trachops cirrhosus (assembly GCA_028533065.1). Classification (NCBI taxonomy): domain Eukaryota; kingdom Metazoa; phylum Chordata; class Mammalia; order Chiroptera; family Phyllostomidae; genus Trachops; species Trachops cirrhosus. The sequence goes on from JAPYXV010002984.1 coordinate 1,110, forward strand.
GTAACATCTGTCTTTGAATGCAAGAACTGGACTGTGCCCTTTCCTTAGTGTCTCATTTAAACCTCACAATGTTCCCATGAGAACAATTTATATTTTCCAATTTACAGATAGAAAAACTGAAGCTCATAAGCTCATTTATCCAAGACCATACAATTCATCACTGGCAGATCCTGCAGTTAAACCTTCATCTCCATGACCCAAAAGCTCATTCTCTGTCTACTGCAGTATTTGAATGCTGTAGAAAAGCCAGGTGATCTTTGAACATTTTTTCCAGACATTGTAATTCTTTAAAAAATTCTATGGCAGCTACACCTAAGAAGTTCATATGATTGGTACTGATAGAGTAGGAAGTAGAGATTATGTAAAGGAGGTTTTCATTATAAAACTCTTGCAAACATTTTTAAATAAATTATGATGATGTCTTAGTTATTGCCCGTCCCACCCCTGGGTCATCTGGCTACAATGACAATGTAATCTATCATCTCCTGTAAGTACAGTGATAGGTAGCACCCAGATCCATTGTCTGATCTCAGCAGGGAAAAGCTATTTGTTTATCCGTGCAGCCACAAAGAAATCTTCGTGGAAATTGAGTCCTGTGGGCCATGGCGACTGACTAATCTGCCAACTGGAAACACCAGACCAACCTTTTCCTTTCTTTACTCTCAGGACAGCTCAGCTAGTTTCAAAGACTGCAGTTTCCTGGCCAGGATTCCCATGCACACTCTTTGCCTTCACTTCCAAATTCTCAGAACATCTGTAAACCTGGCCACTTGCCATCATTTAAAAAAAAAAAAAAAAAAAGGCCTCCCTTGAGATTCTAGTTTTATTTGTGACAGAATCAATAGTAGCAGCTACTAGAGTAGAAGTTACTTTGTAAACCAGAAAAAGATTCTTAAATGAAAGAAAATTATAGGTCAATATCCATGATAAACATAAATGCCAAAATCCTCAACAAAATATTAACAAATTGGATTCAGCAATACATTAAAAAGATCAAACATCATGATCCAGTGAGATTTATTCTGGGGATGCAAGGTTCCCACAATATCCATCAATCAATTAACACGATACACCACATAAACAAAATGAAGGATAAAAATTATATGATCATATTAATAGACACAGAAAAAGCTTTCAACAAAATCCAACTCCAATTTATGATAAAAACTCTCAGCAAAGTGGGAATAGTGGGAACATACCTCAGTGCAATAAAGGCCATATATGACAAACCCACAGTCAACATCATGCTCAACAGGGAAAAGCTAAAAGCATTTTCATTAATCTCAGGAATAAGATATCAATGTCTGCTTTCACCACTCATATTCAACATAGTAGTGGAAGTCCTAGCCGCAGCAATCAGATAAGGAGACATAAAATGCATCCAAACTGGAAAGGAAGAAGTAAAACTGTCATTATTTGCAAATGACATGACACTATATAGAAAACCCTAAAGATTCCATCAAAAAACTACTGAAACTGATTTTAAAAATTCAGTCAAGTAGCAGGATTCAAAATAAATATCCAAAGTCAGTTGTCTTTTTATATGCCAATAATGAACTATCGGAAAGGGAAACTAAGAAAACAATCCCATTCACGATTGCATCAAAAAGAATAAAATACCTAGGAATAAATTTCACGAAGTATGTAAAAACCTGTACTCAAAAAATTGTAAGACACAGAAGAAATACACTGAAGAAAATACAAGTGAAAGCATATACTGTGGTCATGAATAGGAAATATTAACATTCTTAAAACAACCATACTACTGAAAGCAATCTATAGATTCAATGCAATTCCTATGAAAATACCAATGGTGTATTTCACAGAATTAGAACAAATAATCCAAAAATTTTTATGGAACCAAAAGAAGACCTTGACACAACAATCTTGAGAAAAAAGTACAGAGTTGGAGGGATCTCACACTACCTAATGTAAAATGATACCACAAGGCCATACTAATCAAAACAGCATGGTACTGGCAGAAAACCGTCATATAGTTCAATGGAACAGAATACAAAGCCCAGAATAAATTCAGGCCTTCATGGTCAACTAATGTCTGACAGGAGGCAAGAACATACAGTGAGGTAGAGACAGTTTATTTAATAAATGATGTTGGGATAACTGGGCAGATTCATGCAAATAAAAAAGGAAACTAGACCACCTTATACCATTCACTAGAATAAACTCAAAATGGATTAAACAATTAAATGTTAGTCTCAAAACCATAAAAATCCTAGAAGAACACATAGGCAATAAAATCTTAGACATCTCTCTTAGCAATATTTTTTCTATATCTCCTCAGGCAAGGGAAACAAAATAAAAAATAAAATGGGACTACTTCAAAATAACAAGGTTTTGCACAGCAAAGGAAACCATTAGCAAGATGAAAAGATGACCCACTAAAGCAAAGAACATATTCACCAGTGAAACATCTGATGAGGTATTAATATCCAAAATTTATAAAGAACTCATACAACTCAGCACCAAGAAAAATCTAATTTAAAAATGGACAAAGATCACCTCAATAAACTCAATTTAAAAAATGGGCAAAGAACTTGAATAGGCACTGCTCCAAAGAGGACATAGAGATAGATAATAGACATTAAAAAAACTCTCAATGTCACTAATCATCAGAGAAATGCAAATTAAAAGCACAATGAGATATCACCTCATGCCTGTCAGAATGGCTATAATGAATAAATCAACGAACAACAAATGTTGGTGAGGATGTGGAGAAAAGGGAACTTTCATGCACTGCTGGTGGGAAAGCAGAGTGGTGTAGTCACTTTGAAAAACAGTATGGAAACTCCTCAAAAAATTAAAAACTGCCTTATGACCCAGTGATCCCACTTCTGGGAATATATCTGAAGAAACCTAAAACACTAATCCGAAAGAACATAAGCACTGCTATGTTCACTGCAGCATTATTTACAATCGCCAAGATATGGAAGCAACCCAAGGGTCTATCAATAGATAAGTGGATAAAACAACTATGGGACATTTACACAATGGAATACTACTCAGCCATAAAAAAGGAGAAAATTTTACCTTTTGCGACAGTATGGATGGACCTGGAAAACATTATGCTAAATGAAATAAGCCAGTCAGAGAAAGACAAATATCATATGATCTCACTCATATGTGGAATCTAATGAAAATTTACTCATTACTAGTCACTAACAAGTAAAATGGGGACAGACTCATAGCTGGAGAGCAGGATGACAGCTAGTGGGGGAGGGCGGTTAAGGAATCAAGGGATTGAGCAAAAAGGAAAAAGGACTCATGGACATGGACAACAGTGTGGTGATTGCTGGGGGAGGAGGTATAGGGGACTAAAAGGTAACATAAAAAAATACAATAGAGATTAAATTTAAAAAATTAAGTATATGACTGTCTAATCCTGTACTGTACACCTGAAACTAATACAAATAATACTGAATGTAAAGTGCAAGTGAAAAAAATTTAAAAATTAAAAACAAAACAAAGAAGTTGTTTTGTAAAGAATCTCTTTAAAAGATTAAGCTTCCCTATCCAGGTGGAATTTTTAGAAGCATGTTGCTCTTTGTGTGGTGCTGCATAGGAGATACAAACATCACCTCTAGAATCAGGCACACCTAGCACCACCTCTGTGACTTTGAGTTCTGCCAGCAGTAGCCCATCCATACGTATTTCTCTGTGGGTCTCTGTTCTTCAGTTTCCTCATGTGAAAATGGAGGCAACACGAGTAGCTATCTCAGAGTTGTTGTGGGTTTAAATAAGGCATATAAGAGACTTAGCCATACAGGGTAAGCTCCATGAGGGCCAGAGAGGTTTGACTTCCACTATTAAGCATCCAAGTTAGTCTCACAGTTTTTAAAGTGTATTCTGCAGATTCCTGCAGGTCCTGAAGACTCTGGCTGGGGCCCATGAAGTCAAAACTATTCTAATAAGAATACTAGGCTATCATTTGCCTTTTCACATGAATGTAAATGGAGTTTCCCAAAAACTGCATAAGAGAATTTGCAACACATAGAATGTAGAAGCAGATACAAAAAAATGCACTGCCTTCTATTAAGTCAGACATTAAAGAGATTTGTATAATTTTAAAACAATGTCACTCTTCTTACTAATTTTTTTTGTTTTGGGCAAGTATTTTTTTACATAAAAATATGTTACTTATGCTAACATGTATTGGCTTAAATTATTATGTTAAGTGAACTGATGAATACATATTTTTAAGTATCCAAGTTTTAATTTCTAATACAATGAATATCCATGACTAAAACTCATATAATCAAAGCTCTCTGAGGGCTTAAACAATTTCTAAGAGTGTAAAGGGATTCTGAAACTAAGAAAACTGAAAACCAGTAATTTAGCACAAATCTGGCACATAGTAACCATTTATAAAGTCATTTGTTGAATGAATAGCATAGAGCATGGCTTAGGATAATTGCTCAATAAATGACAGTGCCACTGCTGTTGGTGGTAGTGATGTGTTGGTGGTAGTGATGTGTTGGTGGTGATGTGCTGGTGGTGGTGATGTGCTGGTGGTGGTGATTCATTGGTGGTAGTGATGTGTTGGTGGTGATGTGCTGGTGGTGATGTGTTGTTGGTGGTGATGTGCTGACGGTGGTGATGTGTTGTTGGTGGTGATGTGTTGTTGGTGGTGATGTGCTGGTGGTGGTGATGTGCTGGTGGTGGTGATGGAAATCATCATGGGAAGTATGCTGGGCACCTTCTATAAGATTGGAGTCAGTATAATGGTAATTTTTATGAAAATCTTACCTTGCCTTGGGTATGGCAATTGTGAATTAGGGTTTAATGCAATACAGAAATATTTTCACTGTCCAGACTTTATTTTTTTAAGTATATCCTTTTCCTAATAAGCATGCTCACTTTCTTCCTGCCTGCAGCACTGTGGAATTGAGTCATGGTTGGAAAAAATACAAAATGTTATGTATGACACCAGATTGAGTGAGTTGAAAGTCAAGATCTCTGGGTTCTACAAATTAAAGAGCCTTGGGCATAATATTTACTGTGAAAATTGGATGGGAGAACATGCCTCAGAAACTTCTCAGTAGAATGGAGGATGGGGGTTCCCATCTCTGCAACCTTCCTGTCAACTTCTCTTTCCTGCTGCATGTTCTGGTGCAACCACTGGAATATGGATCTTCATTTTTTCTAGATGTTCTGTAACACTACCTCTCCAGGAAGAAAAAAATTTCGGTTAGTAATGTGTGTGGATTTCCATGGTGTAAATACTCCCACCATGGCCAGTTTAAAAACCACTGATATGATGTTACTCCAAGTTGGGACGAGAAACATGAAATTGGCTCTTACAGCTGGTTTGAACTGGTTTCTGGCATACCACTTGTTCTGGTCCTGCACTATGACATTAAGTTCAACTTAAGTTCTGGCATTAAGTTCAAGTATTTAGCTAGTTTTCCTAGATCTTTTATCGCTGGCCCCACCCTCTCACCCTATTTTTCTACCCAATACTCTAATTAGTCACTATCCTCAGGTCCCAGGATTGTCTCCTGCTGCTTCTGCCTGCATGCTTTAGCTAACATTGCTATCTCTGGAGCCTCAACCCCTACTTTATCCTTCTGCATATTTATTTGTTAAACAATTTTGTTGTGGACAAACTAAAGACGTTTCTCTATAAAATCTTCTCCAAACACACAAAGCTATTGTTCATGTTGGTCCTCTAAAATGGTAGGGCATGCTGAGGGATAATATTTAATCTCAGTAACGGTGATATCACTTGTTATCCCAATATATCAATATGTTGTGGAAATAGCTCAGGGCTGCATGGAGAGAACTGCATTCTTAACTCTACAGTATATTGAGTGGTAGCAGGCAATTCATTCGATGCTCTGAACTTTGGTTTTCTTATTTGTAAAATGAAGGGAATAGGATACAGCATTTCAAAGAACACCTTCCATATCTTAAATTCCAATATTCTATAGTCAAGGTACTTTATATAAACAAAAATCACCTGACCTACTCTCTTTAAAATTCGATGTCTTTTGATTCTGAATCAAGTCAACTACTCCATGTTTTATTTTTTAATCACCCTTTCTTAATATTTCAAATTAAGGGTATTCTCTTTTCAGTTCCATCTCAGTTCTGTAAGAACTTCAACTTCAGCTTCACAGACACTTTTCTAACAGATAAAACAATGTGTAAGTGCTATTGATGAGTGTTTAAAGTAAATATCAAAGTAATAAGTTTTAACTAACTTTACAAAACTGATCATATCAAAGGATTAAAAGTAAAAAGTTACCCAGACAGAAACTCTTTAAAATAAAAGTTTGTGATTCTTAAATACTTTTAACATACTGCTACTGAAGTATTTTGACCTGTATGACCAGGTCTAAATGGAGCAATTAGGAAAAAATAATTTGAGAAAATATTTTGTTCATATGTAGCTTGATGAAAATTATGTAATGATATGGTGATATTAAGTTTTATATTCAGTGAGCAAACCAAACTATATTCTTTAATTTCAGCTTTACTGTGGTATTATTGTCATGTAAAACTGTAAAAAATTTGAAGTGTACACTTTGGTGGTTTCATACAAGTATACACTGTAAAAACACTCCCCCCACTGATAAAGGAACACACCTGTCACCTCACATTATCTTTCTTTTGGTGTGGGAGCATTTAAGTTCCACTCTCGACACCAGTGCTGTCAACTACAGTCTCCGTGCTATACATCGGATCCTCAGAACTTACTCATCTTGTAGATGTAAATTTGTATTCATTCACCGATCTCTCCCTGTTCCCCCCGTCCCTGGCAACCACTCTTCTGCTCTGTTTCTGTGAGCCTGACTTTTTTTTTTTGTTATTTAGAGTCTGTATAGACAAACTATATTCTTGAACAAAACAAACTAACCCACGATTAAGTGCCACAATTCTTCCCTTTATATCTTTCTTTCTGGAGACAGTAAAGTTGTTTTTTTTTTAAATCACTAAACTCAACTTCAGTTCCAACCTTTTCAGAAACTTGTGCTTATTTTCTCCTCACTCACAGTGTGTGGTGAGGTAATTGCAAGGCAAGGAGCTGTGTTTAATCCTTTTTTGCATGGTTTGGCAAGGCATTCTGGAATGCACAATTTCACCAATAGTGATAAACAGAATGATTCAAGCTGATATTGAATGCAAATTTCAGCCTATTTTCTCAGCATGACAGGTAGTAAAATCAGGGAACTACAGGTTGTAAGTGAGTTTAGAGGTCATCTATTTCTTTGCAATTTACAGCGTGGTTAGAGACCAGCAGTGTCGGCATCACCAGTTTGTTGAAAATGCAAAACCTCAAGCCTCACTGCAGACCTGTTGAATCAGACCCTCCAAATTTTTTAAATCTTTATTAAAGTATAGTTGGCATATAACATTATATGAGTTTCAGGTGTACAACATAGTGAATTGACATGTATATACCTTAGAAAGTTAGGACCAAGGTAAGTCTAGTAGCCATCTGTAACTGCACAAGTTTATTACCATATTATTGACTGTATTTCCTGTGCTGTATACATTACATCCCCACAACTTATTTATTTTATAACTGGAAGTTTATACCTCTCATTCCCCTTTATATTTTTCATCCATTTTCCTGCTTCTTGTTCCTTTGGCAATTATCTGTTTGTTCTCTGTATTTATGCATCTCTTTTTTTTGTTTGTTTGTCTTTTTTAGATTCCATATATAAATGAAATCATAAGGTATTTGTCTTTGTCTGACTTATTTTATTCAGCATAATACCCTCTAGTTTCACCCATATTGTTGCAAATGGGGAATTTTCATTCTTTTTTATTGCTGAGTAATAGTCCATTGAATATATGTGCCACCACTCTTTATCCATTCCTTTATCAATGGGCCCCTGGGTTGCTTCCATATCTTAGCTATTGTAAGTAATGCTGCTGTGAACACAGGCTGCATATATATTTTTGATTTAGTGTTTCATTTTCTTTAGATAAATACCCTAAATTGGAATTGCTAGGCCCCATAGTAGTTGTATTTTTCATTTTTTTGAGGACCCTCCATACCATTTTCCATAGTGCCTGCACCAATTTACAATTTCAACAATAATGTATGGGGATTCCTTTTCTCCTCACCAACACTTGTTACTTGCTAACTTTTGGATAATAGCCTTTCTGACAGGTGTAAGGTGATACCTCATTGTGATTTCTATATTTTAACAAGATCCCCAGGTGATTTGCTTACCTGCAATATACCATCTAGGATAAGGTAGCAAAACAGCCTATACTCCAATGTGTGTGTCACAAGAACTTATTACAGTTCTTTTCCCCTCCAAAATACCCTAACCAGTACTTATGATTAATTTGGAAACATTGTTTTATTTTGTTTTGTTTTAATTTCTTTCTTTTTTAAAAATTTTATTGTTGTTCAAGTACAGTTGTCTGCTGGTACAGCCACTATGGAAAACAGCTGGAATTTCCTCAGAAAACTAAAAATGGAACTGCCTTTTGACCTGGCAATTCCACTGCTGGGATTATATCCTAAAAGCCCTAAAACACCAATCCATAGAACCGATGCACCCCAATTTTAATAGCAGCACATTGTTTTGCTTTAATGATAACTTCCTCTTGCTGACATGAGTCACTTGATATCTAAATTTATTAGTACAGAGTTTGTCACCAAATTAATTTTTCTATCCCTCTTTTCTACTCTTTTTATACAGCACTCCTACTCCAACAAAATTGATCTACCTTTAAAGGAAACTTAAAAAAAATTAATCTGCCCTGGCTGTTGTGGCCCTGTGGATTCAGTGCTGGTCTGAGTACCAAGAGTCGCTGGTTCGATTCCCATTCAGGGAACATGCCTGGGTTGTGGGCTAGGTTCCCCGTGGGGGACATATGAGAGGCAACCACACATTGGTGTTCCTCTCCCTCTCCTTCTCCCTCCCTTCCCCTCTGTCTAAAACTAAATAAATAAAATATTTAAAAAATTAATCCACCTGTATCACATAAAAACACTAGCAGTCAGTTCTGTCTGTAGCCTGAACCGTATCATTCTTCCTTTCTGAAACTTCTTGCCTTATCTCTCTGCTTGTGTAGATTCTGTTCACCCATGAACCCCACCTCAGTGCTCTCCATGGGACAATCTGACTCACCTATACTTCCAACGACATTCTCTAGAGTCTCCAGGGCCTTATTGATGTGTTTCGTTTAGCCCACATGGCAGCTTTAGAAACTTAGAATTTCAATGCCTTTGATAGGACATGCACTGCCCGGTTTGACCACAGTCCCAACTATTCCCTTTCGTATCCTCCTCGAGCAGGTTCATGTATTTACAATGCCGACTTTTCATTTAGCATCCCATGACCAACTAATTCTTCCCTAAATGGACGCCTTCTCCATTGCTCTTAGTCCAATTCCCAAACTACACACAGATATTTTTCCACATTTAATCTTTTGACCACAATTTTGAATTATCTGTATTAATCTGCTTGACCTGAAATAACAAAATACCACAGATTGGGTGGCTTAAACAACAGAAACTTAGTTATTTTCTCATAGCTGTGGAGGCTAGAACTCCAATGCGGAGGTGCTGTCAGGGTTGGTTTCTGGTGATACCTCTTTTCCTGGTAGACTGCCTGCCTCTTGCTTTGTCCTCACATGGTGTCTTCTCTATGGGTGAATAGAGAAAGAGAGATTTCTGGTGTCTATTCTTCTTCTAAGGACACCAGTTCTATCGGATTAGACTCCCATGTTTACCTTAGCTCCCTCCTTACTGACCCTATCTTGTACTATAGTCCTAGCAGGACTTCAACATATGCATTTGGGAGGAATACAATTCAGTCTGTAACATTATCAAAACACATTTGTATCCTGAAGAATCACACATGATAGTGTACGAAATTCCTCCAGGATTTCATTATTGAAGGTATTCCTGCAGACTTAAGAGCTGAACCGAAGACAGTATTAGGGCTGCTTTCTACATGAGGGGCAATGCATGGCCAACAAAATCCAGCTGGTTTCAGTTGCGGTGCCACTGTCACAGAGGCAACGACACCACCTGCTCTCCATCACAGAGGGTTGTGATTTGGGGCTCATTACAGCCACACACTGATCTGCAAACAGAAAGTTCAGAAAGGGGAAAAAAGTAGATTTTTGTGAGTTTTGGGTCAAATTAGCAACTTATATCTGTTCATTTGTTTATTAATTTATTAGTTCCTGTGGGAAGATACTGAGAATTACACACCTGAGAAATTATACCCTAAGGAAATTATGTTTCAGTTGGAAGAACAAAATCACACTTGAGAAATTTAAACAACAGGACTTTCAGCCAAGATGGAGGTGTAGGTAGACACACTGTGCCTCTTTGTACAACCAAGATAGGGACAACAACAATTTAGAAACAGAATAACAACCAGAACTGACAGAAAATTGAACTGTATGGAAGTTGGATACCCAAGGAGTTAAAATAGACACATTCATCCAGACTGATAGGAGAGATGGAGTCGGGCAGCCGGGCGTGGGTGGAGGAGTAGAGACCCAAGAGTGCTGGGACCAGATGTGTAAGGCAACCAGGGTGCACAAGGCAACTGGGGCGTGCAAGACCGCAGAGGGCAACCCTGGGCACACAAGCAGCGGCTGGCAGACCCAGTGAGGCGGTGATTGTGAAGCAAGGCACTGCACACAACCCAGGATCCCAGCACTGGGAAATAGAGCCTTGGGGCAGTGATTGAAAACACCTATGGTGTTTGAGACACAGGGAGAGACTCCCAGTCTCACAGCGGAGGTCGTTGGAAAATCCCACGTGGTGCACAAGCCCACCCACATGGGAATTGGCACCAGAGGGGCCCAGTTTGCTTGGGAGAAGCAAGGGATGGGACTGAGGTCTGACAGAGACCAGAGATAGAGCCATTGTCCCCTCTCAGACCCCGCCCCCACATACAGCATCACAACCCAGCAACTGGGTTGCACTACCCTGGTGAACACCTAAGGCTCCACCCCTCATACGTAACAGGCACAACCAGAACAAAAAAAAAAAAGAGAGAGAGAGGGAGAGAGAGAGAGAGAGATGGCTCAAACAAAAGAAGAAATGAAAGCCTCAGAACCCATCCTTTTAAGTGACCAAGAGATAGCCAACCTATCAGATGCACAGTTCAAGGCACTGGTGATCAGGATACTCACAGAATTGGTTGATTTTGGTTGCAAACTAGATGAAAAAATGAAGGCTACAATAAATGAAATGAAGAAAAATGCACAGGGAACCAACAGTGATGGAATGAGAGTGGGTCTCACATCCATGGAGGGGACCAGAAAGAAGAAAAAAACATACAATCAGAAAAGAATGAAGAAATAAGAATTCAAAAAATGAGGAGAGGCTTAGGAACCTCCAGGACATCTTTAAACATTCCAACATCTGAATTATAGGGGTACCAGAAGAGAAGAGGAAGAGCAACAAGTGGAAAACTTATTTGAACAAATAATAAAGGAGAACTTCCCCAAGCTGGTAAAGGAAATAGACTTCCAGGAAGTCCAGGAAGCTCAGAGAGTCCCAAAGAAGTTGGACCCAAGGAGGAACACTCCAAGGCACATCATA